>CAWUFW010022478.1:0-94838 GCA_963921515.1 Calotriton arnoldi | reverse complement strand
CATGCACATGGGGATCTAGGCCCCAATGACTTGCGGGGCGTGCTGATGGGGACTGACTGCATATCCGTCAAGCGGCAACGCCACGGCAACATGAATGTCTGCTGAGCATGGAACTGCTTCCGCGGCTGGATGAGTATGGCACACGACAGACGACGATGTGGGCACAGGCTGAGCGGCCAAAACAAGTGGGACCTGTGGCACGAGGGGATATGAGACAGTAGTAGGTGTCAGCACTGCACCCTATGTACAGCACTGTACGGATCACACCTCCCGAAACATTGACAGGTGTCCACATTGACAGCCCCATGCCAAGACGGCTGTGTGCTTGCAGTCACACGTCACAGGTGAGAGGTTACATTGCACGTGCCAGGTGGCAGTCGTACATAGTGGGAGCTGGCATGTGTGTGCATGTGTCTCCTGTTCAGGATCCACCAGATGGGCGCTGACTCTGTACTGACCATTGGACACAGCATGTTCCGTGGAAGGCTTGTGTGTGGGGATGGTGGCACTGGATGTGCCTCCGTTGGGTGGGGGGCCATGCACAGGGCGGGTACGTCGATGATTGCGCATTGTTGGTCACGGTGGGTGCACCCACTAAGATGTGTTGCCCTGTGTTCAATTCCTATGTCCGCATGATGATGGACTGTGGATGTGGGCAGACTACACATTGGTCGATGTGCTGTCTATATGCATGTGCCTTCACACCAGGCACAGCTGCCCCTGCACATGTGACCCCTGCTGGACTCGCTGCTGGGTCTGTGGAGCTGATGCACCTTCTGCGCGTGGGGCGGGCAGCTCTCCTCACTTCCCTCATTGCGCATGTCATGTCTTTGCCGCAGGTGACATGGATCATGGAGGGCCCACATGTACGCGTGGGTAGGCTACACATGATTGTTCACTGGTCGCCACCCCCAGTCAGTGTTTCGAATGGGAAGGTTGTTGTGCTGGTGGTATGTTCGATGTGGCGGATGGGCGGGCCTAGGTGCGGGCTTACATTCCGGACATGGGGGTAGTTGGATTGGCGACTAGTTGCAGTACACACGGGACACGTCTCTTCCTTTCCACATCTGGGTCATCCCTTGTACTAACTGACAGTGATACAGTCATCTTCGCCCCAGCCCTCATGTCCTCCCCTCGCTCCCCCAATATGCATGCTCACCTGCGAAGCTAGCGCTTGCACAGGCAGCCCCAAGCTCGCACCAGAGAGGGCAAGGAGTGTATGTGTGGGTCCAGTTGCACGAGTGGGCTGTCTCAGGGTATGATGTGTGGCGGGACGCCGTCCACCTGCGTGGTGCCCCAAATGGAGACCCGGCCTGCATGGACTATGCATCACAGTCTTCGCCTTCCGGATCCGCCACCTGCGACACCCAGTGGCTGTGGCTGCCCTTGCGGCCAGGCCGCGTCCGTCTGTGGCTGATGGCCCACACATTCACTCTTTGGCCTCTCTGGGGAGGGCTCAGGGGTGGTGGCGCACGCGCTTGCACTTAGTCGCAATGGCATGTGGCGTGGTTGGTATGATGGGCAATGGATGGGATGGTGCGAGCCACCTCCTGTGACGTCAGTGCTGCTCGTGCTGTGGTGCGTCCCCCCTACACTTCCATTTGACTTTTTGCCATGCTGGACGTTGAGGTTCTATTGCCTGCGTGATATGACCAGGAGGAGCGCGAGGAGACACACCATGCTCCACTGCCATCCCGTGCCCTGTATCGCCTGTGCGGATTGACTATGTTGGGGTTACACCTGGTCGACTGGGGCTGTGTGTGCCTTGTCAAGGGGCATGGCGGGCGCACAACAGGATCCAGCTTGTCCACAGAGGGTGGGCTGAGGTGCGCCTGGTACCGCTTTGTACGTGTGCCCGGCTGCTGTGCACACACGTGTTCACTCCCCCCGACAGGTGTCCTCTCACAATGCCCAGGGAAGCGGTGGTGTACTGTTCATGACCCCTCCCAACACGGCGTGCTCCAACTTGGCATGTGCGCATCTACCCGTCGCACCCACCCACCTGAGCACTGCGTCCATACGACTTCACACGACACATGTGTGTCTTCCACAGTAGTGCTACTCATTTGCGTTGACATCCAATACCAGTGGACTACATGGTCATGTCACGACTGCCGTGTACTTCACATACTCTCATCCTCTCTCATTCGTACTTGTGAAATGAGTCAGCGGAGACAGTTTTGGTTTCAAACATTATATTGAGTCTTCTGTCCTCTGTGATGCAGTATAGTGGACACTACTGGCAGCGGAATACATGTTGAGGATATACTGAGCATGATTACAAATTGGATAGGGTGTGGGGTTACATGTGATTGGCTGTTGCATGTGGGATGTGGGCTTCAGAGTTACATCTGCTTGGCCAAGGCTGTGCTAATGTACATTTACGTATAGCTGCGGAGCTGCGGACTTTGACACAGACGGTATACATGTAGCCTACCAGACCGCTCGGCATCATGGGCACAGTCCATCTCAGTTCCATGTGACAGGTTTGCTGCGGTTGTTCCTCATGCACGCATGCATGTGAGATGACATCAGGGCATGTGCTTGCGTGCATGCAGCGGCGTGCCACTTGTTGTTGCACTGTGGTGGTTACTGGACATGTCACAGTCACTGGGGTCGTGTTGTTGTTGTATGCACTTGTCGTCCATGTAAAGGTCCTGGTATGGGATTCCCGGGGCGGGGGTGGGAGGGGTGCAGCACCCACAGACTCCAGGCGACCTATTCATGTCCACTGAGCGGTGTGTGTGTCCATGTGCGCTGGATCCATGTCGTGTCCTGGTTGTTCGTGCAGTTCCGTCCATGTGGGTGCGATACACAGAGCCCATGCCACTGCCTCCCACGATGCATGCGGTGTTCCTGGATGTGATGGGGAACAGTGTGCATGTCCCGGTCATATCCGATGTCATGGCGATGTCGTTGATGGTGTGGTTACAGTTGCCGGTCGTTTGGTATGGCTGTTGTGGTGGTGACTGTCCAGTCCGTGCGGAAGCTGAGCATGGGTGCGGGGTTGGACTTCATAGGTCACTCGGGGAACCTGCGTTGTGGTCCGACGTATTTACAGGTTGTCAGGTATGCGATGCCGTCCAGCAGGGCTTCCATGTCATTGGTGGTGTACATGTTTGCCAGCCAATGAAGCGGATGGTGGCTCTCAAGGTGTTGTTCGTAAGTTGTCCCTTGGAGGACCAAGATGGGGCATGCTGGGTGACATTCGATGTAGCTGTTCTCGATGATCCGTCGTGTGGAGGCACAGTGGTCCCATTTCAGTGCGGGTGCGATGTTGGCCACATACGCCATGCCCCCATAGGCAGAGCAGGCCCTGTCGTGTGCGTCCAGAGGGAGGAGTAGTGGTAGCAGGTCCGCCTTCAGACATGCCAGGTTGGAGAGGCATATCTCGACGGGATGCTGGTAGGGACACCTCCGACAGTAGAAGACGGGCATGACGCAGCTGAACAATGTGATGCAGTAAGTCAGTCGGTAACTTACGTTCAGCAGGGACAGGAGATCGCATCCCAATGTATGTATCGTGTTGGTTTTGTACAGCTTGAGCTGTTCGGCGTAGTTGGGTAGGTGTGTTGCGGTTGCCATTTCGCAGCGGTTCGTTGAGATGGCGTGCTCCGGCTGTGTGTGCAGTCTGCAATGTGCACGCTCCGGGGTTGCTGTGAGCTCTGTGTAGTCGTAGGGAGACAGGACTTGTGTTCTGTTGGCTTGTTTGGAGGACACGGGCCCTCTTCCCACATGCTTCTCAGACAGTTCAAGGTCAGTGCTGTGTGACTCCTTCCAATTAACTTGCATGTGGCCGACATGGGGGAGTGTTTTCTTCTTTCTTCCCCGTCCGTTGTGTGCTTCTGTGATATGCGCTATCTGCCCTGTGGTCAGTCTCCTCGGCATGCCTGTGTTGGTCTATTCTTGGACAATGGCTGTATTCACCGGCTTCTGTTGTAGGGCTGTGGTTTCGGAGTTGGAATGGAAGGTCATTCAGTGCTGTCTGCTCTCCCTTGTGTGGGCGGCAGGCTGCCTTTCCGCTCTGCGTTGGGCCTTGTGTGTGGATGTTATTCTTGGGCCACCTGTTGTCGGTCCCCGGGCTCTTTGGTGTTCCGTTTCATATGTCTTGTTCATATGTGCAGGGTGGTATGGGTTTTTCAGTGTGGTACTGGCGTTCCTCTTCCCGAAGGGGCCCTGCTTCTCCTAGTTGGTGTTGCCGCCGCTGTGTGCTACGCCATGTTTGTTACACTGGGGTGTGTCCTGCTGTTGCGTGACTTCACTGACATGTGTGCGTCGGTTGTGTGGCGTTGGGTGTTGTCCGTGAATTGGGCGTTGGGGACATGTCTGTGGCAGGCCTGTCACGTGTCATGTGCGTTCGGGGTGGGGCTGATGTGTGTGCTGCTTGGTTGTGTCCCTGTGTCTGTGTGCGACGCATGCATGGCGCTGCGGTTGGCCTCTGCGTTGTGCGCATGTGTGGCGGCGTCATCGGCGCTTTGTGGCCGTGACGGGGTGGTTGGTTCCTAGTCCCAGGTGGTGTGTACACATGTGTTCCGCGATGTTAGGATTTGGCCTGTGTGTCATATGTGGATGCAATGGTGGATGTGTAGTGTACACGCGCTGGTGGGGGGTTGTCCGCTTTTTCCGCCCTTGCACTGTGTGCGCTGTTTGCGTGCACTTGTTGTGTGTGTGCCTACCTGCGTCTCCGCGGTACGTTGCGTCCTTGGTGGTGCATCAGCAGAAGCATGGGAAGGGCCTGCAGTGCTGGATTCATGCCCGGGGTGCCGCTTCTTCGTTGTCCGTGCTCTGCGTCCGTGTTACCGCTTCGGTTTGTCGTACGGTATCTCTTGGCCGTGAGAGCCGTTTGTTTGCGGCATCGTAATTTATGCGCCGGGCGGGACGTGTTTCGTCGGACGGTGTGTGTCAGTTGAGCTGCGCCGCTACGTGTACGGGCGCACTTTGATGGCGGACGGTGTTGCTGGCTTGCCGGCGGTGTTTGGCCTGCTTTTCGCATCGTAATTGGGCGGGCGTGTGGACTGCTGCGTGCCGGCGGTAACTGGTGGTTTTTGCATCCGCCAGCACGGCGGTTGTGCTTCCGCCCGCCATCGTAATGGGCCCCATAGTTTTTAATTTAAGTTAAAAAAATATTGTAAAATAAAGTAAATAATACATATAATTAAAAGAAACAGTTAAAAAAAAATTTTAAATGCTTAAAACTTATAAGTAATATATATAATTTAAAAATACATTAAACATATACATATACATATAATATATACTTACTTATTAATATGTTTTAATATTTATTTTAATAACTTATAAATTGTTTAATTTATTTTTATAAATTATAAATACATCTATACACATAAAACAATAATATAAATAAAAATTAAATAAATATATGTAACAAATTTAAAAAATTAAAATTATTTTAAATCTTTTTAAAAATAATTATACACTACATTAGCTAAAAAATACAAAATATTAGATAGCGGAGGAAATAAAATTACTATTCCATCTGCAGTAACTGCAACAGTACGAAAAGTGTTGGATAGCGTAGGGGTAAAAATTACTATTCCCACTCCAGTGAGTGCAACAGTAGGGAAAGTGTTGGATAGCGTAGGGGTAAAAATTACTATTCCCACTCCAGTGAGTGCAACAGTAGGGAAAGTGTTGGATAGCGTAGGGGTAAAAATTACTATTCCCACTCCAGTGAGTGCAACAGTAGGGAAAGTGTTGGATAGCGGAGGGGTAAAAATTACTATTCCCACTCCAGTGAGTGCAACAGTAGGGAAAGTGTTGGATAGCGTAGGGGTAAAAATTACTATTCCCACTCCAGTGAGTGCAACAGTAGGGAAAGTGTTGGATAGCGGAGGGGTAAAAATTACTATTCCCACTCCAGTGAGTGCAACAGTAGGGAAAGTGTTGGATAGCGGAGGGGTAAAAATTACTATTCCCACTCCAGTGAGTGCAACAGTAGGGAAAGTGTTGGATAGGGTAGGGGTAAAAATTACTATTCCCACTCCAGCGAGTGCAACAGTAGGGAAAGTGTTGGATAGCGTAGGGGTAAAAATTACTATTCCCACTCCAGTGAGTGCAACAGTAGGGAAAGTGTTGGATAGCGGAGGGGTAAAAATTACTATTCCCACTCCAGTGAGTGCAACAGTAGGGAAAGTGTTGGATAGCGGAGGGGTAAAAATTACTATTCCCACTCCAGTGAGTGCAACAGTAGGGAAAGTGTTGGATAGCGGAGGGGTAAAAATTACTATTCCCACTCCAGTGAGTGCAACAGTAGGGAAAGTGTTGGATAGGGTAGGGGTAAAATTACTATTCCCACTCCAGCGAGTGCAACAGTAGGGAAAGTGTTGGATAGCGTAGGGGTAAAAATTACTATTCCCACTCCAGCGAGTGCAACAGTAGGGAAAGTGATGGATAGCGGATGGGAATAATTTACTATTCCCACTCCAGTGAGTGCAACAGTAGGGAAAGTGATGGATAGCGGATGGGAATAATTTACTATTCCCACTCCAGAGAGTGCAACAGTAGGGAAAGTGTTGGATAGCGGAGGGGAATAATTTACTATTCCCACCCCACGGAGTGCAACAGTAGGAAACGTGTTGGATAGCGGAGGGGTAAAAATTACTATTCCCACTCCAGTGAGTGCAACAGTAGGGAAAGTGTTGGATAGCGTAGGGGTAAAAATTACTATTCCCACTCCAGTGAGTGCAACAGTAGGGAAAGTGTTGGATAGCGGAGGGGTAAAAATTACTATTCCCACTCCAGTGAGTGCAACAGTAGGGAAAGTGTTGGATAGCGTAGGGGTAAAAATTACTATTCCCACTCCAGTGAGTGCAACAGTAGGGAAAGTGTTGGATAGCGGAGGGGTAAAAATTACTATTCCCACTCCAGTGAGTGCAACAGTAGGGAAAGTGTTGGATAGCGGAGGGGTAAAAATTACTATTCCCACTCCAGTGAGTGCAACAGTAGGGAAAGTGTTGGATAGGGTAGGGGTAAAAATTACTATTCCCACTCCAGTGAGTGCAACAGTAGGGAAAGTGTTGGATAGCGGAGGGGTAAAAATTACTATTCCCACTCCAGTGAGTGCAACAGTAGGGAAAGTGTTGGATAGCGGAGGGGTAAAATTACTATTCCCACTCCAGTGAGTGCAACAGTAGGGAAAGTGTTGGATAGCGGAGGGGTAAAAATTACTATTCCCACTCCAGTGAGTGCAACAGTAGGGAAAGTGTTGGATAGCGGAGGGGTAAAAATTACTATTCCCACTCCAGTGAGTGCAACAGTAGGGAAAGTGTTGGATAGGGTAGGGGTAAAATTACTATTCCCACTCCAGCGAGTGCAACAGTAGGGAAAGTGTTGGATAGCGTAGGGGTAAAAATTACTATTCCCACTCCAGTGAGTGCAACAGTAGGGAAAGTGTTGGATAGGGTAGGGGTAAAAATTACTATTCCCACTCCAGTGAGTGCAACAGTAGGGAAAGCGCTGGATAGCAAAGGGGTAAAAATTACTATTCCCACTCCAGAGAGTGCAACAGTAGGGAAAGTGATGGATAGCGGATGGGAATAATTTACTATTCCCACTCCAGAGAGTGCAACAGTAGGGAAAGTGTTGGATAGCGGATGGGAATAATTTACTATTCCCACTCCAGAGAGTGCAACAGTAGGGAAAGTGTTGGATAGCGTAGGGGTAAAAATTACTATTCCCACTCCAGCGAGTGCAACAGTAGGGAAAATGTAGGATCGCGTAGGGGTTAAATTAACATAGTTATAATTTTTTTAATAAATAACATATTAATAATTATTTAACAAAATAATTATTAATAAATACCTATTAAATTAATATTTACTTAAATAACATTAAATTACTTCCCACCCTATTCCCCTATAAACCCACAACACGCTACACATAAAAAAATAACACAATTAATTTAATTATCAATTAATCAATTAATACAAATTAATTACCAATTAATAATTAATTAACAATAAATTAATTAACAATAAAAAATAATAATACATTAATTACCATTAATACAATTTTTAATTATCCAATTAATAAAAATTAATTGCCAATTAATAATTAATTAACAATAAATTAATATTCAATAACAATAAATATACACATTAACTAGTTAATTATATTTAAATTACTTCCCACCCTATTCCCCTATAAACCCACAACCCGCTACACATTAAAAATAGCATAATTAATGTAATTACCAATTAATCAATGAATTAAAATTAATTACCAATTAATAATTAATTTACAATAAATTAACAATAACAATAAATAAAAATTAATAATAATTTATTTATAATTAATATAATTAGAAATAACCAATTAATATAAATTAATTACCAATTAATAATTAATTAACAGTAAATTAACAATCAATAACAATAAATAAAAACATATTAATTAATTAATTATAATTAAATTACTTCCCACCCTATTCCCTATAAACCCACAACCCGCTCTGATACTAAAACGCAAAATTTCCTTTAAAAAAATTACTATTTTCTAAACATTTAATACATATATTTAAAAATAATGAAAAAACTTTTAAAATAATGTTAAACATACATATAAAATACATAACACTAAAAAAATGGATATTATTTACAACTATATTTTTGCTAACGATATTAATTACTTCGATATTACTTACTTCGATATTAAAAAAATAGATATTACTTACCTTAAAGTCGATATTCTGGTCAACGATATTCTTGACTTCGATATTCTGTCCCTACGATATTAAAAACTCGATATTAGTGTAGGTCGATATTTAAAATTCGATATTTTGACTGCGCACCAACTAGGAGACCATACAACCAGCGAAGAGGAGCACTCTAGGATGCTGCATAGCAGCAGCGGCTGGCACAGGTAAACATGGTGGGCAGGGCGGGGTGGGAGTGGGGGAGGCCGACAGACGACGGAATAGGTATAATTAAATAAATAAATAATACCTATTCCGTCGACATCCCCCCATGCCGCGCCCTGCCCGCCCCACCTGTGCCGGGCGCTGCTGCTGCCTAGTGCTAGATATGGAACCTGCTAGTGAATCAAAACACGCTTTGTAGGTGAGAGGTCATCATCCCAAAGTTTTTTTGATTTCGTATAAGTTTTCCTGTTTGCAGAGAGTGTACAACAATCCTTTAACTCCTCTCGCTCTCTCTTTAGTGTGTTAGCTACCTGTGTCGTACCTGTCCTGTATTTGGAAGAGATTTGTGTGATGTTCCTTCTGCTTCTGCCCCCTGTCCTATTCGAAATGTGTCACCAAAAAAACATTGGCCAATGACGTAAGCACAAAGTCCAAAGAGTCCTTTACGGATGACTAAGTATCTACGTTCAAACAGTGGTCAAATGGGAATGCTGAGGGTCGTAGACAGTGAACATACCATTGATATGTGATGAATCAACCACTCTGACAAAACAGCTGTCAGAACATACAATCTTCTGTTCTTTTGTCAGCTTTAATGTCAGCCGGGTTGTCTCTCTCTAGGGGGTCACTTTTGCCAAAAAGGTGGTCAGGGAACCAAAGACTCGCCCGGGCTTCTTGAAATTAGAAGTAGATCTTAAACAAGCACCAAGCCTGGTGACACTGAAGCCCATACCTTCGGATGAAGCCACCCAGCCAATAAAGATAATACACACAATACATAAAAAAACTCTTTCCAGAATGCTATCTAGGTAGACAAAGGCAATGTTCACCAAGCCCATACCGCACAAAAGAAGGCAGGCCGGAGATAGCATAATAGCGGGGAGCGCATCACTTCAATAGCAGCCCTTTTCAAAAGTGTATATTCTAGTGACAACCTTGATGATACAATGCCTTACTTTCAGAACAGATGTTGTTGTTAATCTTCACAACCCATGAAACCTCTGTACCTTATGTCCCCTAGAGGAGAAGCCAGGAAATGCGTTTGAGTTTTGGGATGTTCAGCTCATCCTAGCAGCAAGTGCCAGAAAAGGAGGAGCTCCTCCGAAGGAAGATTCACCTGTGGAAATTATTGGACTTTGGAGGGGTTAGATTTACTATTTCCACTCAGGCCCGGACTGGCCACACCAGTCACAGGGCATTTTCCCAGTGGGCTGCCACGTTGTTCGGCAGTTTTACTGCTGATGGGGGCTGGTTTTGTAGCTGGGGGCTGGGCCAGCCATGTTTCTTGTCAGCAGCGCTTCGCTACTTTACAAATAATGCAAATCAATGTTTTAAAAGTGTGCCCGTCAAACTAGGATGGCTTCAAAACCATTTGTTTTTTAATTTGGTTGGGTCCTGTGTCCTGCTGGGTCACCATAAGAAGCACCAACCCAAGGGGAAGTTGGGTGGGGTGAGTGATTTGTTATGTTATGTTAATAAAATTTGTTGAGCGCACGAATACCCAGAGGTGTCTTGGCGCTGAGACAGAGGTAGCCCTAGCTGAAGCAATTAGTTTTGAAAAAGCCATGTTTTTAGGTCCTTTCTCAAGGTGATAAGTGAACCAGCATTTCTAATAGCGAATGGTAACTTATTCCATAATTTTGCCATGCCGTACGAAATACTACGGCCTCCCCAGCATAAGGTTCGGATCCTTGGAACCTCCATGAGTCTGGCATCTGAAGAACGCAGTTGTCTGGCTGGGTGATACCAGGAGAAAAGCTTCTTAAGAAACGTTGGTCCGGTGTTGTTCAAGGCCTTATAAGCTAAGCATAGTGCCTTGAACTTAATGCGCTGTGCCACCGGGAGCCAGTGAAGTCTTTGAATTTCCTCTGTTACTGACTCATATTTAGGGATATTTATTAGAAGTCTTGCAGATGCGTTTTGAAACATCTGGAGCTTTTTTATATATTGCTTCTGCACATTTAGGTAGAGTCCATTGCAGTAGTCTAACTTAGACTGCACAAGGGTAGTCACTACCGTCCTTTTGGAGTCGTCAGGAATGTATGGTAAGATCTTCTTCAATTTCTTGATCAGAAAATGGGAGGTAGACACGATGGCATTGGTCTGCTGGGATAAGGTGAGTTTATTATCGATCAGCACCCCCAGGTTTTTTGCATTCTGGACTGGTTTTGGTAGTTCCCCCATCTCCGCCGGCCACCAAAGGTCATCCCATCTGGGTTGCAGATTCCCAAAGATTACCACTTCGGTTTTCCCGGAATTGAGCCTGAGACAGTGGTTACCCATCCATCTATTTATTTCCACCATACAGTTTTGAAACTGCATTGATGGGGAAGCTTGCCCTTTATACGCTGCCATCACCAGCTGGGTGTCATCAGCGTATGACGTAAGACTAAAATCGAAGTCTTGGATCAACGGGGCAAGTTCTGAAACATAAATTTGCTGTTGCTTGGCTCAGACAGTGCAGTACCTTTACGATAAAGCCTGTCAAAATATTGTATTTCAATATAGTCACTGGTATTCTGTAATCCCTGTATAAACGCATTTCTCTATTTTCTTTATAATAGGCGACTTGTGATGCACCCAGTCACCCATTATAATGAAAAGACGTCAGAAATCAACTGTAATTAGTGATTACAGTTGAGTTCTGACGTCGCAATGCCTGCTGCTAGAGCGGGCAGCTGAGGTGAAGGCAGGTCAGGTTTTGGAGCAGCTGTTTAAAGCAACAAAGATGAAATGTTGCTTTTCTTTCTTTTTTTCTAGCTTACAGTGACAAACAGAAAGAACATGTTTATTTTTTGCACTTCTTAGATAATTGTTTCTACATATTACGAGCTTCTGCAGCTTTTTTCGTAAAACAAAATTACTTGAATTTAACTGTTTCTAAAATATTTTTGCAACAAATATTTAACAGGTTTTTGTTGTGTTTAATTTTGCAAAAGTTGTTCTATTTTTATTCTTCATATTTGCAAAAATGTGCTCTCTTTCATATGAAAGAGTTACGCACCAAGGTCTTAAGTGGTTAGTGGGAAAGATGATGATGTGACCATGTATTATATAGGATAAAGTACCCCCTGCAGTACTTGATAAGGATATTGCAAGTCACCTTGGTGTTCCATAATTTTATAAAGGAACTCGGCTTTATGGCCTCATTCCTCTATATGTTTATGGAACACCTCATTGACTAGCAACATCCTTATAATCTACGGTGGTGGCACTTTATCCCTAATATTATGTGACAGTTGCAACACATTTCACTTTATTATATCAAATTATACCATTGTATTGAGTGGTAATTGTTAGAAACCACTCTAATCATGAACTTAGAAACCTCCATGCCACATTCCGTGGTGCAAGAGCGACGCAAGCCGGGTCATAAAAACGGCCCTCAGTGTCCTGCTCCTCCAGCGTCCCCTCACCACACTATGTCCTATAGCCAGGGAACCTGAGAAGAGCTTACCTCTTCATTGGCCATTTGCCATGTAGACTATTGCCCGTCCAAGCAGTCAGTGACAGCAAAGAAGGACAAATGAGCCTTTGTTGGCAGCTCAATCTCATCCCCTCGTGTAGTGCCAGATAACGGTCCATGAGGGAGATGAAAAGCCCATTCCCACTAGATACCTGGTCTCCTGGCACAGAGCAGACTGTGTGTACGTCCAAGATTAGGAGCCGTTTCAGGTATTTGATAGATTACTTCCACGGCTCTAGCCCGGTGTCCTTGGAGGACCCGCCTACTGATGGCGGTGATGAATCACTCCATGGCTCCCTCTCCTTTGTGCATCTCAAGGGGAACCAGCACTTGTCTTGTTCTGATTATCATTTCATTGTGGAGATAACCCCCTGTAGACCAGGCCTGCCTCATGGGGAGGACATGTTATTTATGTTATGGGCTCTGAGTGATGCAGAACTCCTGCTCGTATGTACCGTGGTCCCGCGCCCAAGCTGCGGATGGGGGAAATCAGCAGTCTAAGGCTATGATGCAGCTTCCCATTCAACAACACTGTGTGAGCCTGTGCACATTCTAGAGCTGCAGAGGAGGTGCATGGTGGCTGAGAAGGTGGTGTATGAAGGCAGAGGCTGTCCAAAAAAGTGGGAGAAAATTTGGGGTACCTGGAACGATTATGGAGGAGGTCTGTGTACCTCCCTCACTCAAGCCATTGTGACAGAGCTTCTTTCTTCCTTGATGGCTACATTGCTAAAGCTCCGGCTACCGGGCGCGGGCAACAACTGCTCTGATGCTTAATGCCTGTCTACTGCTAAATAACTGTGATGTGGTGAAGTGCTTTGATCAATGCTTTGCTTTCTATTACTTAATAAAAAGATCTTTATTAAAAAAACGTACCTATGTTACAATTAACAAACATACAGCTCGGTTGACTTAGAATATTTTCTGCTGAGTCATGTAAAGTCCCATATACCCAGGGCCACTGGAATTATGCATCAGAAGAGGGCCAAATTACGTGGCAGTGTTGAGTAAATTATGCAGCAAGAAAAGGCAAATTATGTGGCATAATGCAGTACATTTTTGTCATAGTATTACATTTTTCATAATTTTTAAACTTGGTAACACTTTCTGGACCTTAGTTGCATTACATTACTATCAATTCAATACTCAAGTATATCAATAAGCAGCAGAAATGTGCCCAGTCCAGCTGTCCAAAGATCCTTCCACTGCGCTTCAACATGTGTTGTTGCATATTTAGTAACTTTTGAACCGTTTGAGCTAGAAACAAAAATATTTTTTGTTAAAATCTGCAGATTATGCGGCTGATGATGGATTATGTGGCAAAGTTGGCAAATTTAAAATTATGCGAAAATCGCAGCGGCAGCACAATCGCATAGTTCCAGTGACCCTGCGCATACCTTTACACCATTCGGTCTGAGATCAGAGACTCATCTTTCAGCCGCCAGAAACGGATCCACCTGCATCCCCCCTCCTCAGCCACCTGTATCCTTTTTAATCATTTTCATGTGAGGAGGCCTATGGGGCGAGAAGGGGTTCGCTCATGCTTGGCTCGTGTATGTGTTATAAAAGCAGTATAAACTTTATGAAGCGCACAGAAGCTGCAGCTGTTGTCTCCTCTAGCGCCTCTTCCACGGAAACATTACACTTGCAAAACAGATTCACAGCAACCATGAAATATAAAATTCTGCTGAGAATGGAAAGTCCCTTTTCCAGTCTATTAGCGTGAGCAGCAGAACAATATATGACAAGTCAGCAGGTATAATTTGTAAGTCTGCAGAAAGCCGCGAGGCCCACGTTAGCAAATATCAGCTCTCTCCTCGAGGCCCTAAACTTCTCTTCTAGGCACTAAACTTCTGCTGTGCACCTCAATGCACAATGTCCATGTTAATAGAAAGCAAGGTCTTTGCTGCACGTAACATCGTCTAAACATAAAACAAAAGAAGTGCCCCACACGTCACCATAATCTAATCACAACCATCATTTGTGTTCAATCTGACAAGAGAGAGAAAAACACAAAAGGAAGCACGAAGGAGGAAGAGAAAAACGGAAAAAGAGTGACATAGGGAGAAAGGGATGAAAAAGTGCCCAAAAGAGTGAGTTAAAGGGGCAGGGAGGGTCTAGTGGTGGATGAAAGAGGAGTGAGGTGGAATCAAGAGTGACGAGGGAGTGTAGGGCGGTGGATGAAAGAGGCGTGAGGTGGAATCAAGACCACGCAGCCTTGGTATTCACGAGCTATTGTGCATAGGCCGGAAAAAGGAAGAGGCATGAGGTGGATTCAAGAGTACACCGGGAGTGTCTGGCGGTGGATGAAAGAGGCATGAGGTGGAATTAAGACTACGCAGCCTTGGGATTCACGAGCTATCAAGACAGGAAGCATAGGCCAGAGGAAGGAAGAGCCATGAGGTGGGTTCAAGAGTACACAGGGAGTATCTGGAGGTGGATGAAAGAGGTATGAGGTGGAATCAAGAGCACACAGGGAGTGTCTGGCGGTGAATGAAAGAGGTATGAGGTGGAATCAAGAGCACACAGGGAGTGTCTGGCGGTGAATGAAAGAGGTATGAGGTGGAATCAAGAGCACACAGGGCGTGTCTGGCGGTGAATGAAAGAGGTATGAGGTGGAATCAAGAGCACACAGGGAGTGTCTGGCGGTGAATGAAAGAGGTATGAGGTGGAATCAAGAGCACACAGGGAGTGTCTGGAGGTGGATGAAAGAGGCATGCGGTGGAATCAAGAGTACACAGGGAGTGTCTGGCGGTGAATGAAAGAGGTATGAGGTGGAATCAAGAGCACACAGGGAGTGTCTGGCGGTGTATGAAAGAGGCATGAGGTGGAATCAATACTACGCAGCCCTGGTATTCACGTACTATTGAGACAGGAAGCATAGGCCAGAGGAAGAAAGAGGCTCATGGTGCATTCAAGAGTAGACAGGAAGCGTCTGGCGGTGGATGAAAGAGGCATGAGGTGGAATCAATACTACGCAGCCCTGGTATTCACGTGCTATTGAGACAGGAAGCATAGGCCGGAGAAAGAAAGAGGCATGAGGTGGATTCAAGAGTACACCGGGAGTGTCTGGCGGTGGATGAAAGAGGTATGAGGTGGAATTAAGACTACGCAGCCTTTGGATTCACGAGCTATCAAGACAGGAAGCATAGGCCGGAGGAAGGAAGAGCCATGAGGTGGGTTCAAGAGTGCACAGGGAGTGTCTGGAGGTGGATGAAAGAGGCATGCGGTGGAATCAAGAGTACACAGGGAGTGTCTGGCGGTGAATGAAAGAGGTATGAGGTGGAATCAAGAGCACACAGGGAGTGTCTGGTGGTGTATGAAAGAGGCATGAGGTGGAATCAATACTACGCAGCCCTGGTATTCACGTGCTATTGAGACAGGAAGCATAGGCCAGAGGAAGAAAGAGGCTCATGGTGGATTCAAGAGTAGACAGGAAGCGTCTGGCGGTGGATGAAAGAGGCATGAGGTGGAATCAATACTACGCAGCCCTGGTATTCACGTGCTATTGAGACAGGAAGCATAGGCCAGAGGAAGAAAGAGGCTCATGGTGGATTCAAGAGTAGACAGGAAGCGTCTGGCGGTGGATGAAAGAGGCATGAGGTGGAATCAAAACTACGCAGCCTTGGGATTCACGAGCTACTGAGACAGGAAGCATAGGCCGGAGGAAGAAAGAGGCATGAGGTGGATTCAAGAGTGCACAGGGAGTGTCTGGTGGTGGATGAAAGAGGCATGAGGTGGAATCGAAACTACGTAGCCTTGGCATTCACGAGCTCTCGCGACAGGAAACAAAGGCCAGAGGAAGAAAGAGGCATGAGGTTGATTCAAAAGTGCACAGGGAGTGTCTGGCGGTGGATGAAAGAGGCATGAGGTGGAATCGAAACTACGCAGCCTTGGTATTCACGAGCTATCGAGACAGGAAGCATAGGCCGGAGGAAGAAAGATGCATGAGGTGGATTCAAGAGTGTACAGGGAGTGTCTGGCGGTGGATGAAAGCGGCATGAGGTGGAATCAAGACTACGCGTCCTTGGTATCCAGGACTCCTGACATTCGCTCGCACCGGCCGCGAGCTTCTGAGCAAATTTTCTGCCTGCCACGTATTCTTTTACAAATTAAGCACTGGTTATGAGGTACACCACAGATCTCACTGGTATGGAGGAGGGGGAATCTTATATTCTGCTTTGATTGGAGGGGCACCAGAAGTAGCATGAAGGTCCGAACACAAAGCCTTTACCCCAGAGAAGCTCTCTGGTGACCCCGGTCTTGGATAACCTGAGTGAAAAGAGATAGGGGGCATTAATTAAGGTATTACAAATTTTGACTGATAAGTGGAGGCCCTGAGTGCCAGATGCTGCTAAAAACTCAGAGCACACAGCAGCTAGAAGATTAACACACTACACTGGGTCATTTAATACAATGCTGTTAAAACCAGTAATACAACAAATTAAGCATTTTAATAAGCATCCTTTTGCTTGCAAAATATTCCGATTTCGTGCACAGTGCAAAGGTACAATTTCACAGGAGACTTTTCCCCCCAAATACTTTGTACACAGAAGAAGATAATTCTTTAGCTGAATGTTTGATTTTTTTGCAAAGTTTTTTTTCGCAAACCCCAATGTTGCAGAATTTATTTTCTCACAATTCAAATTTAACAACTTTTCAAAGTTTGGTTATAAGTTTGGCTTAATTGATAGTGGAAAAAAAAATCTTTCCGCAGTGACTTTTATGATCAGTGACCACAACCAACCGAAAAAATACAAGGTGCTCTTACCCAGCATGCATTTGGGCGGAAACCCCCTCTTAAGGTCAGGGCAGTAAACGTGTTTATCTAAGTACATTTAGTTATGTTTCTTTCCCATATCTCTACTTTTTGATGCACTTTGATTAGGGAGTTTAAAATCAGGATGTTTTCTTATGTGGTGATATGTTCTGGATGATTTAAAATTTACTTTATTTTGGGGTTCTTTATAAGTGTACATCTGCAATTCGATTATGAATATTTTTTTTTCAAAAAAACAAATCTTTTGCTGCCATCTTGGGCCATATTTGATGAGAGAGGGAAAGTATCACAGAAAAGACAGAGAAAAAAAAAATATGCTGATATTTTCTTAGCCAATCAAAATTATTTCGGCGGTGGCAGCAACTACTGCTTTTTGTCTGTATTGTAAGTTCAGTGAAAGTGTGAAGCAGGGGCGTAGAGCAGGCAGGGGCAGGTGACAATTCCTCTATTGCATAGATGTGCTTGGGTTCTAACAGTTGTTAAATGCCCTTTTCCCTCATTAAGCTCCCTTAACTTCTTCTCAGGCCCATAACTGAGGGGCAGACAATTACCATTGGTTAATGCCCTCTGCAGAAGGCCATAACCATTGTTACGGTCCTGGGCAGTGTGCATACATCGGACCAATTTCCTGGAAGTTACATAGTTAATTAAGTGAAGCACAGGACAAACCTGGCTTCACCACAAACTAATAAACAGCACATTACCTTCTCCTGTTTGAGAACTAAAACTCTTTTTAATGCACTGTAGTCTGTCCTTTTGGGAAAAAACGATGGGTTTAGGCACAGATCTCTGTACTGGGGTGAATGTATGACATTGTTCTGCATTCTGTCCATCAATTGTTCTTTTTGCATTTGTCACCCCGAGTGGGACGGGTATGCCCAGACGTGGGTCCCGTGCTCTCCATGCCACTGGAGTCAAGCTAACCTGGCTGATGTGGGGTGGAACCCTGAACCGGCCCGAGGATGCTTTTTTCCAGTCCAGGGGGGACCTGGCCTGGCAGTTCGGGCTGGACTGTTCCCATTGGGCGCAGGGTCAAGACTGATTTGCATATGGCTGGGTTCAAACTGGAATGGCATGGGGAGCAAAAAACAATGGATTTAGGCCCAGATCTCTGTACTGGGGTGAATGTATGACATTGTTCTGCATTCTGTCCATCAATTGTTGTTTTTGCATTTGTTGCCCCGAGTGGGACGGGTATGCCCAGACGTGGGTCCCGTGCGCTGCGGCTGATGAGGGGTGAAGCCCCGAACCGGCCCTAGGATGGTTGTTTCCAGTCCAGGGAGGACCTGGCCTGGCAGTTCGGGCTGGACTGTTCTCATTGGGCGCAGGGTCACGACTGAGTTGCATATGGCTGGGTTCAAACTGGAATGGCCTGGGGAGCAAAAAACGATGGATTTAGGGCCAGATCTCTGTACTGGGGTGAATGTATGACATTATTCTGCATTCTGTCCATCAATTGTTATTTTTGCATTTGTCACCCCGAGTGGGACGGGTATGCCCAGACGTGGGTCCCGTGCTCTTCATGCCACTGGAGTCAAGCTATCCTGGCTGATGAGGGGTGAAACTGCAAAACCGGTCCTAGGGTGCTTGTTTCCAGTTCAGGGAGGACCTGGCCTGGCAGTTCGGGTTGGACTGTTCCCAGGGGCACAGGGTCAAGACTGATTTGCATATGGCTGGGTTCAAACTGGAATGGCATGGGGAGCAAAAAAACAATGGATTTAGGCCCAGATCTCTGTACTGGGGTGAATGTATGACATTGTTCTGCATTCTGTCCATCAATTGTTGTTTTTGCATCTGTCCTTTTGGGAGTCTTGGTTGCTATGTCTAGTGAGTTTTTTTCTGGAAATATTCAAACACAGTAAATGGGCATTTCTAAAGATGATGTGTAAGGTTGGGGTATGATGGATTTTGGTTCGACGTCATCATGGGTCATTTCAATCACGCCGTTAGTTGATGCATGTAGTTAATGTTCTTAAGTGTCACATGCAAGCGCTTTGAAAAACAGATAAATATGCAAGGCGTGTGAATCTAGAGAAGATGTACAATGAAGGATCAGGTGCCCCTTAGAGGCATGTGCCTTCACCGGTCTTGTGAACCGAAGGAGGGATGAACCAAGCCTGATTGGAAGAAGTTTCACATTCTTGGTGTATTCCTAGAGAGAACCTGTCTCCGTCGTTTTTCTTTTTTCCATCCCCTGACAGCAAGCCTGCAAAGGCCCTCACTCCTTGTCTTGGGCTGGTCAAGGGTGTTGACGTTAAGGAATGTGTGCATGTTTGCTGGTGCCATTCACAGCTTGTGACATATGGGCTGGCAGAGGTGGCAAGAAAGGCCTCACCTCATGCCATCTTCCAAGAGGCCCACATGCTCCACGCTCCAGCATCTCACCAGAGGTTCTTGGCCATGCCCTCCCTCCATCTTCCAGAATGACTTGTACTTTGACACCTGCTGAGCTCATCTGACCGTTACAGAGTGCTCCCATATCTCAGAGCAGGATCTTGGCACGCGTTCACAGAGCTGAAGAAGGGTCAAAGGAGATGGTCAGGCTTTAGATGAAAGATGGCTTTTGTGCAAGCATTTCTTACCTTTGAATCCCATTTCCTGATGCTCTCAAGGAATGTTCCCAAAGTCATCCACAGACCTTTAAAGCTCTGAAGAGCTTGTTTTAGTCTTGTGACTGCCTTTAGCACCATGGTGTTGTATACCATGAAGTAGGGGCATCAAGAGACGAGGAGTAACATATGCCCTAGTGCTCAATGATTATACTTCTGACCAAAGTGGCCTTGGACTGCATGAAGTAGGTGCATTTATGTGAGCTGCAGGGGGTGTGGTCAGATGGTGGTCTGTGGATTGCAGTATTAGCCATGAAAATATTGGGCAAACTTGAGCCGGTGCTTTCCGGTGCTCAGCACCGGCACTTAATTGGTTTCCGGTGCTCGGCACCGGCACCTAACTGTTTAAGCTTGGTGTTGACAGCCTACCACATGATGGCGCTGCTCATCTAATTTAGATTTGAGCAGAACAACGTCTGTTTAGGAATACAATATACATTAAAATAGTTCTAATACCAGCCTCCCCAGCCATTCCTTTAGCTTTGGGGGCCTGGAATAATCTGAACTGTCGCATTTACATGCAAGAGAGATGGTTAGTAGTTGTTTTGGCAGCGATGACAAGGACGATGTGTGGTGCAAGCTGCAGTGGCCTCCTGGTCATAGCCCTGGCACTTAATATTTTACAAATTAAGCACTGGGCAAACCTGGGTCTTTCATCCACAGCCAGCGATGAAACAATAGCAAAAACCTACAAGAAGGCTGTGAAAGAACGCAGTAAACGTGCTTCAGTGGGCGGTGAACTGCAAGGCAGAAAGTAGATTGAGAGACAGATGGTCACCCAGTCCAAAGACCAACGCTGGTCCAAAAAATGAATCAACTCCATCAGGAAGGGAATCAGCCAGTATTAGTCGAAGACTGGGACGTCATCAAGTCGGGCGCTTCGTGCCATATCTGGTTCAGGATGCACAGGGGATTCTAGCAAGGATCACAGGATCAAAACGTCTTTTCAGATCCTCTTTCCAAAAAACAATTAGATAATTATTACTGTTAGGCAATGCAAGAGGTTGCTTTGACTCAGTGGTACTCATTTTCTAAAGCTTGAAAAGATAAGGTTAATGGATTAACTGTCTCTGCTATAATTAACATTTCTGACCAGTCTACACCTGTGAGCTGTCTTACTGGCAAGAAAGCAGAGTGACGTCATGAACAGAAAGGGACCAATGCAGGGGAACAGAGAGGTTGGTCTGCTCAAGAAGGTGGTCTAGTGAAATTGGAACAGTTTTCAGAGTGGGGGTGCTGCCATCATTGTTACATCACTGAACTCACAGGGTCCAAAATCCAAGCGTTGCACAAAGAACAAGTGTAACAAATGAGTCACGCACATTTGGCAAGAGAGTGCTGGAGCACACCGGTGTGAATATATTAATAAAGCACTTTGTGGCAATGCACTGTCATTTACAGACACTGGGCACACTTTTACTGACAAAACTATGTAGCGCAAATGACAAATTGTGGCAATCAGGTTTTTGCAAATATTCGCCAGATGCGCATCACCAAGTAAAGTGTTTTGATTTGCTTTGATCCTATTAAAATCTTTGTTTCCTTCACACTTCAGAATTACAAAGTGCTTCATTTGTGCAATGTTAACTGCTGCTACTATATATTGAAATACTGGTGCAGTTTATTTACAGGTATTTAAATATTGTTGTGTGTTAGAAAAAAATGACATCCCACAGCCTTTCCTTTCACCCAGGCAGGGTTGTCACATAATTCACTTTACAAAATGCTCACACTTTGCAGTTAGAGAAAGAAAAGGAAACCCCAATCTCCATGTTAAAGGAATTGTCAGAAGACATAACCTGACATTGACATCTGTCTTGGAGCACAGCTGTGACAACATACAAACAAAATGTAAAGGCATCTTTATTGCTCATTCCCCTTCAGAACTCCAGTATGGTTATTCTAGGGGTGCTTCAGCACCCCCGTACCTGTATTGCCAGCACCCATGGTCAAGGTACGTCAATAACAGTTACGTCAATGTGTTCAGATACCTGTCCAGCACCGCCTGCAGCCCGGGGATCATTACCCCATCAAAGGAAGTACACATAGCAGAACTGTACTCGACACACGCCAATAAAGCGCTTCAAAACCCCATCAAGGGGTAGCAAGCGCTATATAAATACAAACCTCTTTCCCTCTTCTATCCCGCAACCTACCCTTCTCTATCCAAATAACTGAATAACATATCCACCACTCAAATTACTTCATATTTCACTATACTAATTTTCAACATTAATCCTTTATGGGTTCCGGAGTAGCGTGCTACTCGCCAGAAAAGCGCTTCAACTCCCATCAGGGGTAACAGGTGCTACATGAATGCAAACCTTTCTTCCCTTTTATCCCTCCGCTACCCTTCTCACTCCAAAGAACTGACTAATACCCACCACTCAAGTTACTTTCATATTTCACCATACTAATTCAGCACTAATCCTTTATGGGTTTCCGGAGTAGCGTTCTTCAACACCCCATTAGGGGTAACAAGCGCTATATAAATACAAAGCTTTTTTTCCCCCTCTTCTATCCTTCTGCTATCCTTCTGCTATCCTTCCAAATCCAAATAACTGACTAACCTATCCACCACTTAAAATTTACTTGCATGTTTCACTATACTAATTCAACACTAATCCTCTATGGGTCCCGGAGTAGCGTGCTACTCGCCGAAAAAGCGCTTCGACGCCTCGTAAGGGGTAGTAAGCGCTATATAAATGCAATTACAATACAATACAATAAAGAAAGAAAGAATATGCACTTTGATTTGGACACCTCAAACAAAGGGAGGAGATACATTTTCTTTTGGGCACCTTAAATAAAAGAAGACACTATATTTACTTTCAGACACTTTAAATAAACGGGAAAGATAAGTTTACTTCTACACCTTAAATAAAGCATGAAAATACATTTATTTTTACACTTTTACACTTAATACCAAGGAAGAAGATACGTTTATATTTAGACACCCCACAAGGACACCATAAATAAGGCAGTTGATATTTACACCCAGAGCCAGCCTTTAGCATGGGCGAGCTGGGCCCAGGCACAGGGCGCCAATATTCCGAGGGGCGCATGGGGCTGTGTGCATTAAGATTATGCCAACAGCTGCACCCTTCTCGTCTTGCTCCAGTCTTGTCCTTGTCTTTGCCTGTTCGTTTCGGTCTGATTTGCCAGCTTAAAGCGGTTTTAGTCCTTTATTATCATATGGCGGGTGATGTTTTTAACAGACCCCTGCCGGCGGGTGATGTTTTTAACACCCCTTTAGCCCCATTACTTGCCCTCCCTTCACCCTCTGACCCCTGCCGGCGGGTGATGTTTTTAACACCCCTTTAGCCCCATTACTTGCCCTCCCTTCACCCTCTGACCCCTGCTGGCACACATCAACAAAACCATCATCTGCCCGAGGCCGCTCAGCTATCGGTGATTTAGGTGAGCCGGGGGAGGTCCAGGGATGTCTGTCTTCAGGGGCCAGTCGCTGCTCATCCAGGTACTGACCAGTGAACACAAAAGGGACTCCCTGCTGCTTCATTTAATTCACTACCATCAGCAAGGATGCCACATTCCTCTCCGCCCATGCCCAGGGCGCTATCTTACCAAAGGCCAGCTCTGCTTACACCTTAAGCATTCCTGTCCTCAATGACTCCCTTTTCCATGAAAGTGCTACAGATGTGAAGGTTCAAAGGCGCATGTATTTTGTGAATGGGGCGGCGGGCACCAATAAGTTCAGGGTTAGACTTTGCTGGGTCAGTGCCAGTACTGGTCCAGTAGCAGCAGCGCGGCAAAGCAGTATGGGAGTTATCACCCAAATCTCCTAGATAATGTAATGCTTGCAACCTTCAGTCCTCGAACAATGAACAACTTGTCAAGAGGATACCCCTTCCTGGGTTTCTTGGTCTCACCCAAGTAGAGCAGCTAATTTTAAGTCAAAGAAGGGCTGGCCCGCTGTGGGCCAGCAATGGTGCTACGTTAAGGTCACTGCATAAACTGCCTGATTGCAATACCTCAATAGATACACAGGAGGGCACCAGATTGCACTAAATGGCCTCAAAGAGAGCCTTGATATGGGAAAGGGAGCACCCGAATAGCAACATTTAATTTTGTCTTGGGCTCTGAAAATCCTTGTAACAGAGCTAAGGAGGGTAAACATACCGCTCTCAATATACAGCCTCGTTGTCCAAGTTAGATGTCTCCTCTTCTGGCAGTTCTGTTTACATATGAGTGAATTGTCCAGACTGTATGTGGACCTCAAACTCAACCAATGAACTTTTTCCCCACCTGATATGGTACTGAAATGGTACTTCAAAGTACCCCGTATGCAAGAACACGATGAGATACAGCTATAGCTTCTTGTACAAGAGCTAACAAATCCTCCACCAGCCAACAACCGTGAGACCTGTTGGGCTTGGTCTGCAGCTCCACCCAATCTTTAACTAAGGGCATTGAGTAGTAGTGAAAAAGAGGGTTCTTCCCCAACACACCGCTTCTACTACCCCCTTTTTGGCAGTCAACAGTACCTCCTTTCTGCAATCACTGCAGAACTGGTTGAAATGGCCGCCATTTGTAAACGGTGTTGCTACCCAACACCCCTAGTGCTTCCTGTAACACCCCGAGATGCACATCTATGCTTTAGTAACATAATCACAGGGATGCATTCATCTCTACACCAGTCTTGGCATCAATGCCTCGCACCCACAAACCACACAATCCAATGACACCAGATAGCCAGGCAAGAACATCTTAAATTGTAATTAATCTGCAGAACATTTTAAAAAAATGAAATTCCTGCTGGGCCTTAATCCGTATTTAGTGAATAGGTAAATTCTTCTTCTCCTTGTCGGAGTTCTTGGCGAAGTATAGAAACTAGCACCAGAGGTGGCTCTCAGAGCCAGTGAGATTTAAAGATCGCCACTGAGGACAGCAAACTTAGGTGCTTTATAGAAAATCTTTTATTGCAGGACGAGCATCTCAAATATATATGGAATAAAGTATCCCCTGCTGTATGTCATAAGGATATTACAAGTCACTGGGCAGTTCCATGACTCTATAGAAGACTGAGGCTAAAGGTTAAGCTCTTCTACAAGGTCAGGGAGCACAGCAGTGACTTGCAATATACTTAAAAAGTACATCAAATGGTATTTTGTTCCTTATAATACATGGTCACGCCATCAGCCTTCCTCAGACTGCCTAAATCCACGGTGTTGTGCTCCTTTATAGGAAGAGATAGAACAATTGCAGACATGAAGAATAAAAGCCGAATCTGGTGTGAAATTAGACATATTAAAAAGCAATTAGTAATGTGATCAGTTTACTGTAAGTAGATTACAAAATTATGGGACTCACAGGGTGTAGATAAATGCAGAGTTATTAAAAAAATAAACATATTCATATGAATATCTCCTTTCTGCTCATAACTGTTTGAGGAAAAAAGAACAGGAAAATGGAAAGTTTGGTCTCATTTTTTCTGCTTTGTTTGAACTGCAGCTGTAATGATGCACTGTGACCTGCCTTCCACCTTGGTTGCTAAAATCTAAAATCTAAAATCCGGTATTTGTAAAGCGCGAACTACTCACCCCTAAGGGTCTCAAGGCGCTGGGGGCCGTCGGGGAGATTAAGTGAGCTACTGCCCAGAGTCACATGGTGCTGAGCTGAGCTGTCGCCGGTGCGGGGGATCGAACCGTGAGCCCTGCGCTCCGGAGTCAGCCGCCCTGGCCGCTGGCTCTGGCCGCAGGCATTACAATGTCACAGCATGGCTGTATTAACTTATTCCAGTTGAGGTGCTATGTTATTTCATTATACTGGTGACTAGAGGCTTCACAATTCACTTGTAATGTAACTTGTTTTTAATTATAAGTTATCCCCATCCTGTCAGATCACTACTACACCAGACACTACGGTCCTCAGCAGACTTTGGCATAAAATCGATCCTGCGGCACTAGCAGTCAGCAGACACAAACTCAACCTGGCTTAGCTATGGAAGCTAACTCCTCAGCCTTAACCTACACCGCATGGCTTGAATCCAATTTTGCAAAACTAGCTCCACTATCTCTGTAAACAAATATAGAGGGGTACCCTTGGCCCCTTGGTTTTAAGAAGCTTTAAGACTGGAAAAACAAGCATGCAGGAAACAAGAGAGGAATTGGCGCAAACATTATGACGAATCCTAAAAACATCGTTATAAAGCTATTCTTGCAAACTATAAAAAGATGGTCATTAATGAAAAAAGCCATTATTACATCCAACAACTTGAAAAAGCCGGTAACTCTAGTAAAGAATTGTTTCAGGTTGTAAAGAAACTCACCTCAGTTACAAAAACTATTCTTCTATCTATAATCAAGAATTTTGCAACATGCTTGCCCGGACGTTTAAAAATAAGGTCGACCAAATCTTTGACCTTTTCGACAAAACTAAAGTTAATACAGACTTAAAAGACCAGGAAGTAACTAATGACATGTTGCTCACTGAATTCACTCTAACATCTCCAAATCAAGTAGCCAGCTTCTTTTATCTGCCAAATCTGGCTCCTCTGAAGACCCTTGCCCCCCTAAGATTTTACAAATCAGTACATTGCCCCCCATCTATCATCAGTTTTCAATCAAATGTTTTTGCGAGGATCATTTCCTATTATTTGGAAACAAGCCTGTATCCTTCCTCTTATTAAAAAGCCAAACCTTGACATTAGCGATCCTGCTAATTATCGCCCCATTTCAAGACTTCCGCTGCCAGCTAAAATTGTAGAACAAATAATCAATGTAGAACTATCTAATTTTATTTCTGAGAATCAGCTTTTAAACCCGTCAGTTTGGGTTTAGAGCAAATCATAGCACTGAGACCGCATTGATAAAAACTACTGAAGAAATACAAATGACATTAGACGGTGGAGGGTCGGCAGCTCCTATGTTGCTGGACCTGTCCGTGGCGTTTGACATGGTGGACCATGGTCTATTGATCCACCGTCTGAACGCTATAGGAATTAGAGGTAAAGCGCTTACTTTGCTAACATCCTTTTTATCAGGGA
Organism: Calotriton arnoldi; assembly: GCA_963921515.1. Classification (NCBI taxonomy): domain Eukaryota; kingdom Metazoa; phylum Chordata; class Amphibia; order Caudata; family Salamandridae; genus Calotriton; species Calotriton arnoldi. Next base: position 68,102 of record CAWUFW010022478.1, on the reverse strand, counting down.
GATCCCAAACAGTGAATCTAGGCCAGTTTAAATCCTCACCATTTACTCTGCCTTGTGGGGTCCGTCAGGGCTCTTAATTGAGCCCAACGCTTTTTAATATTTATGCCTCTGAACTTGCCCCTTTGATTAAAAGTTTCAACCTGAATCCAACATCCTATGCTGATGACACCCAATTGGTGATCTCAGCTGTGGATAATGACGTCAACTATTCTCTAAGATTACATGATTGTACGATTGCCCTGAGTAGCTGGATGAGCAAACACTGCTTGAAACTGAACTCAAGCAAAACAGAGGTTCTACTGTTCGGTAACCTCTCTCCAACATGGTCTCCTGCCTGGTGGCCAGGCAGCCTAGGCCCACCCCCCATTCCAGCGATCAAAGCCAAAAATCTTGGTTGTATCATGGACGAGAAGCTCAACTATGAGGCCCAGGTGTCTAAGGTAGTGTCCTCCTCTTTCTACACCATTAAAACTCTGAGGAAAATCCTCCCGTTTATACCCAGAAATACCAGGAAGACTGTTGTTCCCTCGCTAATAATGTCCGAGCTGGATTACTGTGACGGCTTATACATGAATCTCCAGGCCAGATTACTTAGGAAGCTTCAGGCGGAACAGAAAGCTGCCGCCAGATTGATCCTGGATGTTCCCAGATGTCAGTCGATAGCGGCAGGCATTCAGGATCGTCATTGGCTCCCGGTGCGCCAGCGAATTAAATTTAAGGCGCTCTGTGTTGCTCACAAGGCCCTGCACAGAGAAGGACCAAGATTTCTTTGGAAGGCTTTTAGTTGGTACACTCCTAGCAGAACTCTTCAATCTGCCGAGGCCAGATTGGTTACCACCATAAGAATCGGAAAAGCGAGCTGGGGAGGAAGGAGTTTCATTAACAGTACAGCCAGGCTGTGGAACTCTCTTCTGTTACATCTCAGGACTATACCCACCCTTCTTGCCTTTAGAAAGGAACTCAAGACCTGTCTGTTCAGAAATTAGCTATACCTCAGCATAGTATGTTCATGCTCCTGAAAGCGCCAAGACACCCACGGGTATAAGCGCGCTATTCAAGTTTCAATAACATAACATAACATAATAAGGGAATTGGAGACAGGCTCCCATGTATTATATATAGGTTAAAGTACACCCTGCTGTACATTAAATGGATATTGCACATCACAGAGGAGTTTCAGGACCTCATAAAAGAACGAGGCCGAATGCCAAGTTCCTTTATACGGTCATGGAAGTACAAGGTGACTTGCAACATCCGAATAATGTGTGGCAGTGAGTACTTTACTCCTTATAATACATGGTCACACCAGAGCCCTTCCCACAAATCACTTAAATCCTTGGTGTGTTGCTCTTTCATACGAAAGAGATGTGATATTTGCAGACATGAAGAATACTTGTCTGTAGTGCAAAGTTAAAAACAGAAAGATCATTCATATATTTGTTGTATAAAGATATTAGAAACAGTTTAATGCACGTCAAATTTACAAAACACTATAGCTCAGAATGTGTAAAAACATGCAGAGAGTCTCTATATTGCAATAATTATGTAAAACATCCAAAAAATAAACATTGCCATAAATATCTCCTTTCAGAAGATCACTGTTCATTTAGAAAAACAGAACAAAAGATGTAAAAGCCGTGTTTCGTTATTTAAACTGCAGCAGTAAGGATGTTCTGTGACCTGCCTTTCCCCTCTGCTGCCAGCTCTGGCAACAGGCATTATGACATCATAGCAGGCATTATGACATCATAGCAGGCATTATGACATCATAACTCAAATGCAACAACTTATTACGATTGAGCAGTTAATTTGTTTCTTTATTACATGTAACTAGAGATGTCACAAGTCACCTGTAATAAGAAAAAAGAGAGGGTTTTTTTATATAGGAGCTCAGCCTCCTTTTACACACAGAGCACTATAAGGTGTGTGGTATCCATCTTATAGGGCTGCTGCACATATGTAGAACAGTAGTGTACATATTTACAATTTGAGGCACTGGGGGATAAAGTGATGTGATTACATTTGGGAATGTTGAGGTTATTACCTGGTCTCCAGATTCTGAGGACAGCAACAAAGCCACTAAATGGCATCTTGTCCATCATTAACTGATGCCAAAGACAGTGAACATACACACGCGTGTGGGCATAAGCGCAGAGAGAGGCTTGCGGACTGGATCTCAGCAGCCATGAGGTCCCTGCATGTCTCTGCGGCACCTGCAATCTTGCCCTTCACTCAACAGAGCTCATGCAGAATTATCAAAGCATCCTTCCCTCCTGAGGGTCTCCATCTCACTGCTGTCACCTTAAAACCTGAACAGGCGCCACATTACAGGGTAGTAATCAATAATTCACCGTGCTCATTAATGCATGTGACCCTCTGGTTAGTTCACGAAAATTCAAAGCCATGAGGGAGAATATGCAAAGAGGTTAAGGGGATCAGGGCACATATGAAATACTATTCAAAGCTCAATACTATTAACCGAATCAGACTTTTAAATACACACTGCCTCCAATAAATTGTCAGGCAGCACTTAAGCTCCTCAGATCAGGATCACTGCTTCAAAACATGTGTGTGAAAATACGTCCATAAATTGAAGCAATAAAAAACAAAGGGTGCCATGCAATTTTAATAGTATGAAAGGATCCCATGCTAGACGCATTCGTTAAAAGAGGAATATGGAGCAGGGGTCACACCTTCTTTCAAAGATCTGAAGCATATTTTAAGATATACTTCACTCAATTAATTCAACTAATACTGCACCAAAGAAGGCACACTGAAATTAATTTCATCTAGGCCAAAACATATTGACACAATCTCATGTGATGCAGAATCTGAAATATGGTAATTTGGCAATTGCATAGACAAAGTTCCTAAATAACACTGGCATCTCCAATTCTTTCAAGAATCATGCACTTTACTGAATGTGGTAAAACTGTCCTTTGTCTTTTATACATACGTACAAACTGCATTTGTATGTGAACATGTTAAAAAAAACAAATATTACTATTCACATATTTGCAGATTTATGCATGCTTTGAAACAAATTCACCTTTAAGTAGCTGCAAGCCTTGACCATGCTCCTCTACTTTCACATTAATAAAGTTACAGTTTTGGCAAAGACAAAACTGTTAACTAAATGGTAAAGTGTAATATATTCCACTGAAACCTGTATTAAAGATATTTAGGCTATCCCGTTTTAGGTTTAAACCTATAATAACTGCTAAAACCCCACCGAAAAGAAAATAACCCTCACCAGTGTAAACATATAAACACTGAAAAAACACCTTTACAGCCACAAACTAAATGCCATTTAAAGAAAGGAAAAGGTGAGTGAAAGAGTCATTTTTATTTCTTCCTGAAGGGGCCAATACAATGTAACTTTGTTATACAAGCTAGCAGCAAGAAAGACTGGGCTAACATTATTCTGCTTGAGTTTTGTTGTTTAGGTATGTTACTAAAATATTGTTTCTTCTTCCTTTTGCTTTTTTCAGTTTTGTGGTCTTCGGTCTAAAGATGCAGGGTTTAGTAGCATGTTTTAGGTCTTATTTAATTATTTTATAAACTGTAGAGAATCAGGAAATATCAAAATAATAGTTGATATTTTGGCTATGTTTGATTCTTTTGCTGATAGGTAAAATGGCTGGTTTCATAAGAATCTTTCCCAATATGTACCATCACATTTACCCACAGACAGAGAATGGGTGCAACGCTTTGATACACCAGCCCCTTTTTCTAGCGAGTCAGTATTGATAGTAGGTGGATTGTCAAACACCCCAGGCTTTAACCATTCAATGCAAGGTGTAGTGACAGGTATATGTGAAAAGAGTGCTGTCACCAAGCATCTGGGAAAGTGATGAGAACATGACACCAGATGTTTGGTAAACATGGAACGCAGTGTCACTTCGAATGCACAAAAAGTTCTTACCAAGTTCAACAAAGATTGGAGTGATATTGTTTGTATTTGCAGTAATTCAGCTACGTATATGAAAAAGTTATGTGATGAACTGTCACAATCGATACCTGAGCTGAAGTGCTTCCCTGTAAGAAATCCTTGCCACTTGCTAGATGGTATGCTGAAAACATCTTTACAATCTTCAGAGTTTATGAAGAATGCTATTGACTTTGTAGTTCATTCTGGTGCACAATGTCTTCATGCACGGGAACTAAAGCACAAATATTTCTCATTTTGTGCTTTGTGTGGCTTCAAAGAAAGAGTCATCACAACTGTGTCACTTAGCTGGTGGTTCTCAGTCCTAGAGGCCATGAATGCTATATTATCCATGTGGCAACTGTTAACAGAATTTTTGCTTAGTGATGATGCCAAAGGCAAGAAATGTGAGGATCTTTGGTCACATATTTATAGTGATGTGAAAAAAAGTACACTCTACTGCATTCTTAGATTTTTACAGGAAAACATGATTGCTGTAGTGGACATAATAAAAAAAACTAGAGTCTGAAAACCCCCTTGTCTACCCAGTGTTCAGCATAATTGGTGTAGATGTGAGACATCTCCTTGTGTGTAGGCTGGGCGACACTTTTAGTGACTTTGGCACTGCAAAATGTTCCATGTTAGATTCTTGCCACTTGGTAAGCAAAGAAATGCTGAGGAGAAATTCAGATTTTTTTTACAGTGCATGAGAAATGGCTTGCAAAGATGCATAGAAATGTCCCTTCACCAACCATGGCATTTAAAGTCAATGAAGCCTCACTGAGATACTGTGTACAAGCTCTAGATCCCTTCCCTAAATGGGAATTTTCTCCGGACTTTGTAAAGTACTGCTTAATTTTTTACTGCTTCAATAACTGAGGGCGAATGCGTCGAGTTCAATGCGTCTGTGGCAAAACCTGTCCCAGAGAATCCTAATATTCAAGTGCACCAGTATTGGCATGGAAAGCTATGTCAGTGGCCAGAGTTAGCAAATTGTGTACTGGCTGTTTTGGAGTTGCTCGTCTCAAGTGTCAATGCTGAGAGGGCCTTTTCACAGATAAACGTTTACATGGGAAGGAAAGAGCCAGCGTGCATGACCAAAGACTCACTAAAGAACTATTGTATGGTCCACTACAATAAGTTTGATTTGTAAAAATATATTTGGACCTCATATACACTGTACGCACACTGTCTACACACATGCACTATTAGTGCAGAAAGCAAGCAATAATAAAAGCAAGACATTCCATAAACACCGGAAAAACACTGTTGCTGTTGTTTTTAATTACGCAAAAATGTATAACCACTGATAACCACTGTTTTTTAAGGTATTGAAAACACTGAAAAAAAAACACATCAATTTAGCAAAAATAGAATCTGAAAACAGGAAAGCCTAAAGATATTACACAGTCATACACTACAGAGTTATCCGTCTATGTTCAGCGTTACGCCTCTTCATTCAGCATATAGCCTCCTGATTTTTAAACCAAATAATCTGACAGCCATACTATGTCGCCTCCACCCTCTCCTACCCGGCACTGCTCTAGAAGTGACTCCTTAGGGAGGGGCACGCATGCCTCTCATACGCCCATGCACGGACATGGCCATGCTCCTCTACATCGCCTCTGGGCCTCGACACACATCCTGTACTTTGTCAAGCTTTTTCCTTACCCCAGGCCTAATCTATAAGCGTGATCTGCCTAGAGAGACAGCATCTGCAGGGCCTAGCCTAACTTTCATTTTAAACTCCATGGCCACCAATGGGTGGTACAAAAGAGTCCCTCTTCGGAGGAACTTCCTGCTTTATTCCTGTTTCCTGCTGAGGCAGGCGCCTTGACACCTAGCCTTGGTGCTGGTAGGGAATGGTTTCTAATATTGCCCTTTACTTAGCCCTCTCTTCCAGGCTGCCTTGGGGTCAGGCATGGGTTCTTCTCACCCAAGGTCAGGCTTGGGGATTTGGCTATGCAGTGTCTTCCATGTTTGGGCTGATGTTACCCTCTCTCCCCCTCCTGGTAAGTATTTAGCCTCCCACTCACCTTCTGATCTATCCACCTCTCACTTCCAAGTGATACATAGGTATTGGGGCAGTGGTCTTATCTGGCTGTTGATTGGTTCACTACTCGGCCTCTAGGCTGAGAAACGGGAGCAAAGCCCAATAGCTCGGAGCCCTTCATGCTTCCGGGTGGTGCTGGGAGCTTGCTGTGGGACCGGAAGTGATGTGCTGGTTTTGGCCTCAGGGTGGGGCTTGCAAGACATGATGCTTGAGCTGCTGCCTCATCCGGGTCTCTACTTGGTGGAAGAAGGTGATGTTCCTTGCCCAGGTCCGCTGATGCCTTCTGTGCACGGTTTTGGGGATCCTGCTGTTCTTCCAACTGCTGAAAGAAGCCAGTGTCAATAGATTTTGTGCTTTCTGCTGTTTGACTTGCTTCTTGATGTGGGTCTTGCTTGAGTCCAGTGCCTAGAGCTCATCGGACGCCTCTTAGACCCGTCTACTGGGTTTTGTATCCTATAATTGGATCCCAATATTACAGGAACACCTGCAGTCTCAGGGACATGGCAGCGCAAGTGTTTGCTGTACCCTTCTTGAAGTTCTTCATGAAGCCCCTGGTCCATTTCATCTATTCCACTGGTGCCCGGTCTCCATGGTTCTCGCAACCATGATCTCAGTACCCAAGGCCATTGTTTGTTCTCTGAGTAGTGGCTGCTGTTCAGAAATCATTCTCAGGGTGAGGACTAGGCCTGGGCGAAACTCGCGGAGATACAAAAAAACTCTGTGAGATTCTGCGGAATTCCGCGAACAGGCCGAAATAGGCGCGATGCGCTGTTCGCACTGTAATTTAGCAAAAAAGAGACTTAAAATGCCGCCATCATTGGGCCCCATGAGTCCATCGAGGAGTTTAAAGGAGGGACGCCTGTAGTCAAACCTCCGTCAAGGCTACTCCCTCTCCGTAGACCTGACCACACTCCTCCGAGGCTCCGGAGTGGGAACATCATTTCTCCTTTCTAGGTCCCGATGAACTGCCTTGGGGATAGGCATGAAACTAGTTGACCACCAAGGGAAACATTAGGTAATTACGCCTAGAGTTTTTCCACGCGTCCCCAGATTTTAGCATACCTTTTTGGGGGTAAGAAATAAAATTGTTTTTTGGACCCACTAATCTGGTATTTTTAAATTTCCCTTTCTTCTACTTTTTGCAAAAAAAACCACTCCCTTCTGATTCACCATAAGCGGTTAGGTGTATAAGGACACCCCTATATTTTACAAACTAGTGCTCCCGCGTATTCGTAGGTCATAGTACGCCCCTGTCCGTAGAGGGCAGGGATGGACGCAATGATGAAGCATGCCACGAAGGGGAAACCCGGGTGGGTGAGTGTTTTATGAAAAAGAAAAGAATTTCTTTTCAGTTGTTTTTCTGCAAGGCAATATAATTTCTTTCCCTTTTTCCTCCTTCCTATAGTTGGAAATTGACCTGCTCTCTAAGTCTGCCAGCTACATCCCTGGGGTGGGCCTGCGAGGGTGGACAAGATAGGCCTGGTCTTCCCATTCTGTACAGACTTCTCCCAGCAGGTCTTTTTAAGCAGCTACGTCTGCCTCAAGGTCCCTCTGGCCGATCTCTGTGCAGATTCCATCACCCCCCAGCCACCTCTGTTTGTCTCCATGGGGAGTGATTTCTGAACTTTGCAGATGAATGCCCTGTGCTCCATCTTAGCCACCTGGGCTTCTGTTTGCCTTTCCTCGTGGTACTCTGCAGGAGAGGGCGGTTCTTGCTTCAGATCCAGAGGGATGAAGCTAAGTTGACGCTGGTGGCTCCAGCTTGGCTCCAGAAATCCTATTTCCTTCTTCTCTGAAATCTGACGGTGTCCTGAATTGTCTCTCCCATGCGTCACATCCCCCCTGCATTGCCATCAGCTGTGCACTCGTTAATCCCTTCAGTTCACGGTTTGGCTTCTGAGATGCTAGGTCTCTGTGTTTGGATGCCTCTCTGAAGGAGGTCTCCTTGGTCTTCCAACCTGCTTGTAGACTCTCCACTCTTAGGTCCAATAATGAGCATTGGGTTCTTTTGTGTGTTTGTGTTCTCCTAAGGGTCTGGCTTCCCTCTTCTGTGATCCACTGTTGTTGTTTGACTTCTTGCTTGGAGGGTTGTGTTCTGGGTCTAGCAGTATCTTCCTTAAGCTCTCAACTGGCTGCCTTGGGTCTTTTCCACTGTCCTTAGGGGTGATCTTAGTCAGGGGGTTGAGTTCGCTTCTCACCTTTCGTTGGGTGTTAAACGGAACTAGCCTGGGGACTGCTCCCAGATCCATCTTGGGATCTTCCAATTCACAGCGTGCTCATTTGAGCTTTTGGAAGAGGCTCCACTGATGGTCTCATGGACTACGGTTGTGGTCGTCATTAGCCAAAGGTTGCTAACAGACGGGGAAACTCAGGAGCTCCGTTTGCACAATCTTTTCCTCTGCTTTCTTCAAGAGGATCTTGACTTAGCTTATTACGCTGAATAAGTGCCCGTGGTCCTTTCTGATTTCCTCCTCCATCAGCATATAGTACTTCTGCCCTTTTGCCCTTCTTCAACATCAGACAACAAGACTGCCACCAATGGTGTTTGCTTTTAGGATTCTCTCTTTGTGACTTTTGGGGCTAGTCAGCAAGGCCATAAACCTTGGACTGCAGTTTCCATGGCCTGGGACCTGCATGGGGATCCTTTCCTGGTTCCTGCCCTGGGCCCTCCTCTTTGGGCGTGGCTGCTCCCTGAGTGGTTGTTCAGGGAGATTCAATTGATGACGTATGCCAGCTGCCACTTGGGCTTCCCCAGGTACCTTCATTAACCAGTAAGTGGAGGGTTAATCTCCAACTGCCTTTTCTCTTTTTTGCATTCTTTTCTTCTCTCTCTGTCCCTCCAATTCTCTTTTTATCACTTATCACTTTCACATTCCCTCCCTTTTTCATTGCTCCGTTTATCTTTCTTTTCTTTAACTCCCTCTTTCATATATTGCTTGCTGCATTTCCCTCTCTTTTCACTCACACCCTCCCCTCTGTTTTCCCTCTCCTGTTTTTCTCTCCATTTTCTTCTGTTGTCCCTCAACGATCTTTTATTCCCTTTATCACGTTAATCTCCCTCCCTCTCTTTTAACTTCGTTTCCTACACAAGCCCATTCTTTCTTTCTCTCTTTTTTCCTTGAGGTACCCCCTCACACACCAATAACTTACAAAATAACACAATTTAATTAGCACCTTCCCTCGCTGAACAGCTGCCGCGCGCGCACAGCGATGCCGAGGAGCGGCAATAAACCCTCGGCCCTCTGCGCGCCGCAGCCAGTGGAGTTTGTGGCCGATGTACTGTTAAAAATGCCTTTTGACGAAGCCCTTAGGAGCCGCAAAGGATGCCGGATTATTTAATACATATTTAGAATCAGAAGCGTCTTACCTTGTCTGGCTGCTCAACTTGACAGCGGTGCCCAACAAGAGATGAAACACTAGAAAGAAAAAAAAATACACGAATTAAAGGTCAGTTTTAGCCCGTTAAATTCAACAGCAGAATTACAGAGAATACATTACTTTAAAACATCTGTTGAGCTCACTTTGTAAAGAGAATTGTGTTTCCTGCATTCAGTGCAATATAGCGTCACCAGTGTTGCTGAAGCACATCTGTCTGCACCATAAGCTATTTACTAACACACTTGAGCAAAGTATTGAGTGTTCCCTTTATATATCCATTCATCCATATTGTGTTGGTTTTCTTGTGTTTGGTGTCAGAGAGCAGTGCTTAATTTGAGCCAGTGGTTTCTGGTGCCGGCAATTAATTGTCAAAACCAGCACTTATCACAGACTGCCACATGGTGGTGCTGTTTGTGTAATTTAGAGATGAGCAGAACAACAGTTTATTAATTCATTAAACATTAAAAATGACTAATACCTGCCACCCAAGCCATTCTTGTAGCTTTGGTGGCCTGGAATAGTCTGAATTATCACACTTGTAGAAGTGTGATGGTTAACCAATCAATCAATCAGGGATTTGTGAAGCGCGGGACCCACCCGTGAGGGTCTCAAGGCTCTGGGGGAGGGGGGATCGCAAAGCTCCGAATCAGCTGAAGAGCCAGGTCTTGAGGCTTTTCCTGAAGGTGTGCAGAGTGGGGGAACGTCTGATGTTGATGGTTAATGGTTGTGTTAGTACTGTCATTGCAAGCGCTGACACGGGCAATAGCTGATACAAGGTAAACTGGCCTACTCACGTGGGCCCTGGCATTTATGTGTTTTTTTACAAATTAAGCACTGTCAGTGAGGACCTGACCTGGCAGTTCGAGCTGGACTGTTCCTATTGGAGCAGGGGCAAGGCTAATTTGCCAATGGCTGGGTCTAGTCTGTGGTGGCATGGTGGGCAAAAAAAGTGATGCACTGGCATATGGCCCGAGTATCTACCAGTGGCTGAGACGAATTCAAGCATCCCTCCCATCACTTTTTATGTTTACTTTAGTGCGACAACCTAAGTGCGACAGGTTTGACCAGACACAGGTCGCTGCTCACTTAGCCACTCGAAACAAGCTGCACCCAACTGAAGAGCCCCAACTAGGGCAAAATCCAGCTTGGGGTGCTAGCGTTCCGGTTCAGGGAGGACCTGGTCTGGCAGTTCGGGCTGGACTGTTCCTAATGGAGCAGGGTGAAGACTGATTTGCATATAGTTGAGTCTAATCTGAGGTGGCATGGTGTGCAAAATAACGATGGACTGGGATGCGGCCCGAGTGATTACCAGTGGCTGAGATTAATTCAAACATTCCTCCTGTTACTTTTTTGTGCGGGGTATGCTGTTGCGCTGGCAATGCTTTGCGAACTACATGGCTTTGGTGCTGTGTTATGCCTATTAAGATATCAGAAGTTCTGTGTAACATTTTTTGCTGAGTAAAAAGTACCTGTTTTTAGGTTTCGCCTGCCCAGTGCTTGCTTGAGAAATCTATTGTTATTAATGAAACTTAAAAGGGACTTTCATCCCGCCTCCTCTCTTTCCTGGCTTCTCATTGGTTCCTGTGTGTGCCACCTACCTTTCCTCCATCTCTATTGGCTCTAGCATATTTTCCTCCATTTACCAATGCTTGTTCCTCGTCTACTTCTCTCATCAGTTTCCCACCCGCGAAATACTGTTAACATCCGCTTTGGTGGAACTATATTTTCATAAAGTTTTGCCTTTTACTATTGCAGCATATTTATATAACAATTTATCACCTGGAGAGATTAAGTGATTTGCATAGAATCACAGGATGTTGCGTGGCACCCGAGATCCGAACTGGGATCCCCAGCTCTCAAGTCAGCAGCTCTGGCTGCTCCACCACATCCTCTCCACTCCCGTGCTATCTGTCGGGGATCTCTTTCCTTCCCCCGGACGATGATTGATGAAAACAGCTCTTTATTCTTTAATTAGGTGAAACCGATGCATTACCAATGCTTGTTTCTTTTTATACTGACATTAGCTCCTATGTTTGGCTGCAGCCATTGCAAGTGCTGCCTCTGCCTTCCTGCGTTCAGCTGCGGCTAAGAATGCCTGTGCTGGCTCTGCCTTCCTGTCTTCAGCAGCAGCTGCGTTTCTTGTGCTGACTATTGCCTGTGCCGACTCTACCATTCTGTGGCCAGCACCTACTGGTGCCTATGTCCAAGCTGACTCTACATTTCTGCATGCAGCTGCAGCTTGTGTTGACTTTGCAGACCATGCGTTTAATTCTTCACTCCCTGCTGCTGATGCATGTGCTGACCAGAACAAATGCTTCCATAAGGCGAGGGAAGGCAGCAACCTTATGATGCCGTGAAGTGGCAGTGACAAATTATTGCGAAAATGCCACAGGGATCACACTAGTATGCAAATTTCTATTTTGCCTGGAGTGCCACTCATTTTTGCATGATTCCTGGTGCGGACTGTGGTGTGTTGTGTTTGACAGTTGTTATTGATGCCAGTGCTGGTTCTGCTTTCCTCAGACTTCTCTAGTTTTGCATTTACCTGCATGCATGTATGCATGTATCCATGTATGTTGTATATGTATAGTGTGAACCTAGCCGAAAGGCCGCTACTGGCTGAGTAGGTATCAACACTAGGGTTAAAGCCTGCATTTGTTAGTAGTCCTGGATTTATAATGGGAAAATAAGATTTGAGGAACCAGAATGCAACAAGAAAACCTTAACCACATGAGCAGCTCATGCACAGATCCAGGAAAATTGAGCGCTCCGGCCTTCTTATGTTCTGAAGCTGCTGGTGATGAGTCTTCTAACCAGGAAGATACATCCTTGAAGCTCAAACCCACGAGCGACCAGAGAGACACATCCCTGAAACTCATACCCATGAGTGCCCAGGGAGACACATCCCTGCAGCTCAGACCCACGAGTGCCCAGGGAGGCACATCCCTGCAGCTCAGACTCAGGAGTGACAGGGACATACATCCCTGCAGCTCAGACCCACGAGCAACCAGGGAGACACATCCCTGCAACTCAGACCCATGAGTGCCCAGGGAGACACATCCCTGCAGCTCAGACCCATGAGTGCCCAGGTAGACACATCCCTGCAGCTAAGACCCACAAGTGCCCAGGGAGACACATCCCAGGGAGCAAGCAAGATGGCCGCCGAGTAGGTGCTCTTCCCTAGAGCTCCCGGGTTGGGGATTACCTTATTGGTAGTTATCCCCCTGATAACCCAGCCATCCGACACCAACATCCATATATTTACTTCAATCTACATTTCACCAGATGAAATTTTGATTTTGTCACCGCTTACCTGCAGAATCGCTCTCCCTGGATCCATTGAGCCTCACCTCTTCTGCTTCGATGCTCTCAACAGGATTATTCTCCCCGGGATCGTCGAGCCTCGTTCCCTCGCTGATCACGACAGAACGGATTCCCCTGCGACAAACGTTCCCTGCCTTCTCGACTCTCGCCGTCGATCTGTGGATGGTGCCGTTGTGCCCTCCTTCCGCACATCCCTAAGCCACGGCTGTGAGGCAGCCCCCAGCTGGGACAGAACGGATTCCCCTGCGACGGATGTTCCCTGCCTTTCTCGACTCTCGCCGTCGAACTGTGGACGGTGCTGTTGTGCCCTCCTTCCGCACATCCCTAAGCCACGGCTGTAGCGGCCCCCAGCTGGGACAGAATGGATTCCCCTGCAGCGGATGTTCCCTGCCTTCTCGACCCTCGCCGTCGATCTGTGGAAGTGATATATGATGCCGTTGTGCCCTCCTTCCGCACATCCCTAAACCATGGCTGTGAGGTGGCCCCCAGCTGGGACTTACAGCCTCGAGCCAGGCCCTGTTGACAATGGCGGTTGGTCCTGGGGTTGCTAACCGGGCTACTCTGCTCTCGACGGCTATCTGATGCCGGTCGCACCGAAGATTTTCCCGATACTGCTGCTGTGTGTCGGCCCTCCAGCCGGCACTTACTGCCTCGAGCTGGGCCCTCTGGTGAGTGGAGATGGACCCTCGCTCGGTGACTGCTAGCTGGTCTCTGCTACTCTTGAGCCAGCTGCCCCGATCTCTATGCGGCTGATGAGGACCGCGGCCCTGGCCTCCCGCGACGCATCGGTCTCCTGTTTGTTTGTTTTTGTGCCCCCTGCCCGCCGCCACGATACGGCCGCCGACAAGGAGGACTACGGCCCACGGCCTTCCGGGACGCATCGGCTTGGATGCTAGTGAGCCCGCTGCCTTGACCTATCGATTGATGAGGCGATCTGCGGAACACGTCCTCCCCCAACGCAACGAGCGGCCTGGCTACGTTTTCCTCAGGCCCGCTAGACTTCCAGACTTCTCTAAGGATAGGGTAAGTGCCCTCACCCTGTTCTCCAACTTTGGGGATGACATGGTCGATTGCGTGATTCTGCCGCTTTGCCTAGTCCAGCCTGCTGACACCATCTTCAGGCCTGAGACGTCGATAGAGGCTTCCCTCTCCCGCTGAGCTCCAAACTGCCTGGTCTGGGGGCTGGCCACGACACTAAGACTGCTGAGCTCTCTCTCTGCTTTAGCTGGATGTCTATCTTTGCCGGGTTGGAGCTGGGGTGACGCTCACTCGTTCCTGCTTGCTCTTGCTCCGCTGCATTCCCCTGATGGCGGGTCTAGAGCCCGCCATCTCGTGACACTCGATTTACCTAAAATGGCCGCTCCTTGAATACTTGTTCCCGGCCTAAATCTTCAAACAGGGAAAGAGGCCCCTGCTCTGTCTTTCCTGTCATGTCCCCTCTCCCCTGCCTTTAAAGCCTCACATATCTCTGCTCCCACTATACATACATGGCAAGGGCACTGCCCTGCTCCTCTGCTCTTGATCTGAAAGAGCACATGTTCCAGCCTGACTAGGAAAGTTAATTTCTACAGCCTTCTTCTAATCCCACCCCATTAACTACCTTCACTAATGTGGCGGCCATATTGGAGCGTTATGGTCCACTGCTGATCCCTCCCTGTCTCAAAAGACCCATCCTCAGTGAGGTGGACACTTGCGTCTCCCCTGAGAAGGCCCGCACTTCTTGGAATACTACTAAGTGGGGATCTCTTTGCGCTACTTCCTTGGGCTTTTCACCCACCCCCTCTGCTCTAGGGTTTAATCCTGGCTACTCACTCAGCAACTCAATTGACCAATATGAAGGCCGTTGTGATCATCTAGTTTCTGCTCTATCCCCTCCAGACACCTGACTGGGACTCCCTGCACTCAAATCAGGACTGTTAACACCGACTACCTCCGCACCAAATTTGAGACGTCCTTCTAAGATCGCTTATTATCACCTTGCCATCCACTCGAGCGCTCCACTGGAAACCTGTCCACTCCTGCCTATCAACTAATCTTCGCGATTAAATCTCTCTCTATCATGCCCTCCCTCGCTCAGTGCAGACTGGACTCCAGACTAGAGAAGCTAGGTATGAATACCTACACAATTAATTATCCACCCAACCTGTCCAAAAACGCGATTAAATCCCTGAAACATAAACTGCTCAAAGCTAATCCAGAAACCCTTATCTCTGACCCCTATTTTTGTCTAAAAAAAGGTGCTATTACTAGTGATCTGATCTTTTATACTAAAAGAAGAGCTCCGTGGAGAATGGCGTTCCATTCTTTACTCAGAATCGCCTCGGCTAAGAAAATTCCTCACGGCCTAAGACTCTTGGCTGTGACGTCACCCACATTCAGAGCAAATGCTACCATATCCATCTAAACAATGAGACTATCCTAATTCAAGCCTCCGATCGGAACCTGGGTATCTTTGACGACAGGTTCTCCATCATTAAAAAATCGCTGGACCAAAGTGACACTCTTAATCACTCTAGGGACGTCCTTCCCTTAACTTTGCCACAGGACCTCCATGATCTCTCTCTAATGAGCCACAATCACCTGCTGAACAACATTCATAGGGCCTTAGTTCCGCCAAATGTTGGCTCCACAGACTCACCCACCGTCTCCCGACCACCCAGACTTGACCACCTCCATTCCCGTAATGCTGGAGCAAATGTTATCCTTAGCTCCGACCACCTCATCAACACTTCCCCCACTCCCCTTCCTCCTGGCTCTCTCCTAGATAATTCCTTTCTCCACAACAGGCTCGCCCACTCTCCACCCGGAAGTCAGCTCCCCCTAACCTCATCAACACCAAGAGACCCCACTCCCTTTCTAATCCTCAACTCTTGAACCTTTCCCCCCTTCCACTCAACCTCCTTCCTCATGCCAAATCTAGCTCCCACTTGCTTTGCTCTCCTGACCAACAGAGATGGAAATCCTCCTCAAGGGACGACCCCCCTTCTCATCGTCCCCTTTCCTGGGACACGCCTACCTCCACCCTAGTGAACAACCCTCCTCCTCCCCTCCCTATGAACCACAATCTGGTCCTGCATCTAAGCTCAAGGAAATAAACCGGGAGCTTCTAAAACTCAAAACTGACATACAAAAACTCATTAACATCACCTCGGAGCTGGCCCTTGACCTCTCTTCCAACAAGACCTCGCAGGAGATCCTGGATATGATCCACCAGTACCCTAAACTACCATCTCCTTCCACTATGCTATTGAGTGACCTCGGGCAGAAACCCCCAGGCCTGAACTGGAATACCACTCCCTACCCTAACACCCCATCCAGACCCGCCAGATCCAAAAATCATTTATCGGAACCTGATATTCTCTCCCTCCTCCAAGCTTACAACTCCTCTCTTTCGGTCATCCAAGTCCCTTCTGGAACCTCTCAAACTTCCCCTATAAACTCTCCTGGAGCTACTAATCCCAAGCAAGGCATTACGGAGGCTATACAAAGCATCTCATCTAACCCGCATAGAGCTCCCAGACTCAACGCTAATGCCCTAAACATTAATAACCTCATGCAGGTCCCCATTAACACAGCCCTCTCTCACTGACCACAAATCACACCTGAAATGCATGTTACTTAACTGCAGATCAGCTGTGAAACATGCCACGGACCTTGCCGATCTCATCCTTGTTCAGGAACTAGACCTCCTTATCCTCACCGAAACTTGGCTTACCGACTCCTCAGGTCCCATCCTTGACATTCTAGTCCCGCCGAGCCACAACATTATCAGACTCGATTGAGTTAAAAGAACAGGAGATGGCATAGCCTGTATCTACCACAACTCTCTCTCAGCAAAGCAGTCCCCTTCGGCAACTCTCTCATCCTGTGAATATTTATGCATAGACATCACTAGCAAACATAGACCCTTATGCAGCCTGCACATCTTTTACCACCCTCTAGGAGACAACCTCCCTCTGATCGAACAAACTATGGAAACCATCTCGTCCAACCTGGGTCTACACAGTCCCCAGATCTTCCTGGGTGACTTCAATCTTCACTGGAATGACCCGAATGATCAGGTGGTGATCAGTCTCAAAAACTTCCTAACTGACCTCAACCTGACTCAATTCTGTGACAGTCCAACACACAACTTAGGCTCAACCCTCGATCTGATCATCTCCAATCCCAACTCCATTCATCTTGAATCTATTCTCCCCTGTGACTGATCGGATCATCACTATATCACCTTCTGTATCCTAGAAAGTTGGAACTCCAAAAGATCACAGCCATTAAAACAAAAACATTGGAAAAGATCGCTCCAAAATACAAACGTAAATGAGCTTATATCTCGCTGCAATATCTCCCTACCGCCGCCTGCAAACATGTCCGACGTTCACGACCTCACTGAGCACTACAACAACACAATGTAGACTGCCCTGAATGCAACTGCCCCCCTTCAACTAAAAAGAAAGTCCAACAAAGACTCCAAACCGTGGTTCAATGACAGCTTAAATGCTGACAGACGCAGCCTGAGACTAGCAGAACGCTCTTGGAGATCCGCTCCATCTATTGGTCTCCTAAACATTTTAAGACTAAAAAGGAGTAGATACAACAAACTCATCAGCGCAGCGAAAGCAACCTTCTTCAAATCCCAACTTGACAAAGCCAAAAATCGCCCGAAAAGGCTGTTTGAGTTGATCAAGCTACAATCCAATAACACTCCTATACAATCTCCTCCCATCTCCTGCCCCCAACCAAACTGCGATGCCTTTGCTGACTTCTTCCTTGAAAAGGCGAGCAAGATTGAATCTGATCTAAGGTCTGCCCTGATCGATCTATCACCCTCTCCTGACTCCTCCTTACCCTCGCTCCCTCTCACTCCGCCCTGTCTCTCCCCTAAAAACAATGCCTCTTGGAGTCAATTCACACCCCTCAATGACACATCCATCTTCAACATTCTCTCGACCCTGAAACCTTCAAATCACTTCAATGATCCCCTCCCCCCCAACTTCTTTAAAGAAATGATAAGATCACTAGTCCCGCTCTGGTCCAAAATCATCAATGCTTCTCTTCTTCAAGGTGAGATCCCTGACTGCCTGAAGGTTCTCCCTATTCTCAAAAAACCGACAGCTGACCCTGAAGACCTGAATCATTTTCGACCAATCACAAACATCCCTACTCTGGCAAAACTCCTTGAGAAATGTGTCCATGAACAACTGTGCAACCACATTGAGGATTTCCAACTTCTTGATCAATTCCAATCGGGCTTCCGTCCCGGCCACAGCACTGAAACGGCCATTACTCATATAGTGGACGACGCTCTCACATTGCTTGACCAGAATGAATCTTGCCTACTAATACTACTCGACCTCTCATCTGCGTTTGACACTGTCAAACATGACAATCTACTTAACCTTTTGGAATGTAGGATGGGGCTCTCAGGCACTGTATTAAAATGGTTTGCCTCTTTTCTCAATAACAGAACGCGGAAAGTCAAATCCAATCAAACTCTATCCAACTCCAGTCCTTGCACACTGGGGGTGCCACAAGGGTCCTCGCTCTCCCCCACGCTCTTCAACCTTTTCATTGAACCACTTACTGTAATCCTCAAAGCATCTAACATCCAATATCACATGTATGCGGATGACACCCAACTGTACATGAAAATCTCTTCCCCTGAAGATATCAAGATACTCAACGGAACCCTGCACAAAACCCTAAATTGGCTAACCTCCAACCACCTCAAACTAAACGCCCTTAAAACGGAATTCCTCCTCATTTCACCCACTAGGCAAACCCCCATTGTTGAGAAATATCTGAAAAACCTCTCCGCTCTCAACTGCACACCAAACATCATTGATTCCACGAAATCACTGGGAATTGTGCTAGATAAGAACCTAAACATGCAAGACCACATCAGAGCATTTACCAAAGGAGCGAACTTCCAACTGAGCATCCTAAGCAAACTCAAACCCTACTTTCCCCAAGAAGATTTCAAATCAGCGGTGCAAGCGCTAGTCATCTCAAGGCTTGAATACGGCAGGGCCACTCTATGCGGGCTACCGAAACTCAGATTAGCCCCCCTCAAAGCATCTCTGAATGCTGCGACTAGGCTCATCACTGGTTCCAAGAAAACCAACCACATCTCTCCGGACCTGAAATCTCTCAACTGGCTTCCGTTTGAGTCAAGGATTCAATTAAAAATTGCTTGTATGACCCATAGAGCACTACACTTCAACACTCCTCTATACCTGGCAAATAAGCTCGAACTATCGGGTGGCTCCCGTTCCTCAAGGAGCTCCAGTACCTTGCTGCTCAAGCCGAAGAAATGTAAAAAAATGAAAACCTACAATCGTTCATTCTCTGGTATTGCCCCGAGAATCTGGAACTCCCTACCTGTGGAAACAAGACTGATTCCTTCAACACTTGCCTTCAAAAGGGAAGTGAAAGCTCTACTGATGAGCACTGCGCTGAACTAGAAGCTTTTCTCCTTTTGTCTCCTATCTTGTTTAGCCGATTAATCGGCTACCTGGTAATTGCTACGGCCTCAATGTCGCCTTCTAATATGTCATTGTGTACCTGATGTATATATCTCTACTTTTCTCCCACAGCTATCTTCCTATGTCTTCTGCAACTCGTATGTAAAGCGCTCTGATACCCACTTGGTAATGTTCGCGCTATACAAAACTTTGAATAAATAAATAAATAAAATCCCTGCAGCTCAGACCGAAGAGTGCCCAGGGAGCTACATCCCTGCAACTCAGACCCACGAGCGACCAGGGAGAAACATCCCTGCAGATCAGACTCACAAGCGACCAGGAAGACACATCTCTTCAACTCAGTCCCACCAGCGACCAGGGAAATACATCCCTGAAGTTCAGACCCACGAGCGACCAGGGAGACACATCCCTGCAGCTCAGACCCAGGAGTGCTCAGGGAGACTAATCCCTGCAGCTCAGACCCACGAGCGACCAGGGAGACACATCCCTGCAGCTCAAGCCCATGAGTGACCAGGGAGACACATCCCTGCAGCTCAGACCTAGGAGCGACCAGGGAGATACAACCCTCCAGCTCAGACCCAGGAGTGCTCAGGGAGACACGTCCCTGCAGGTCAGACCGCAGAGCGACCAGGGAGACACATCCCGGCAGGTCAGAGCCAGGAGTGACCACGGAGCTACATCCCTGCAGCTCAGACCCAGGAGTGACCAGGGAGACACATCCCTGCAGGTCAGACCCACGAGCGACCAGGGAGACACATCCCTGCAGCTCAGACCCAGGAGTGCTCAGGGAGATACAACCCTCCAGCTCACACCCACGAATGCCCAGGGAGACACATCCCTGCAGGTCAGACCGCGGAGCGACCAGGGAGACACATCCCTGCACGTCAGAGCCAGGAGTGACAACGGAGATACATCCCTGCAGCTCAGACCCAGGAGTGACCGGGGAGAGACATCCCTGCAGGTCAGACCCAGGAGTGACCAGGGAGACACATCCCTGCAGCCCAAGCCCAGGAGTGACCGGGGAGACACATCCCTGCAGGTCAGACCCAGGAGTGACCAGGGAGACACATCCCTGTAGGTCAGAGGCAGGAGTGACCACGGAGATACATCCCTGCAGCTCAGACCCAGGAGTGACCACGGAGATACATCCCTGCAGCTCAGACCCAGGAGTGACCGGGGAGAGACATCCCTGCAGGTCAGACCCAGGAGTGACCAGGGAGACACATCCCTGCAGCCCAAGCCCAGGAGTGACCGGGGAGACACATCCCTGCAGGTCAGACCCAGGAGTGACCAGGGAGACACATCCCTGCAGGTCAGACCCAGGAGTGACCAGGGATGGCTGCAGGTCAGACCCAGGAGTGACCAGGGAGACACATCCCTGCAGGTCAGACCCAGGAGTGACCAGGGAGACACATCCCTGCAGGTCAGACCCAGGAGTGACCAGGGAGACACATCCCTGCAGCTCAAGACACATTAGTCACCTACTCCACAGCTCCTGAAGGTCCTTTTAATTTTATGGACATTTACTAAATTGAGTAGAGCAGGCAGCATTTCTTTTATGCCACAGCTCCCTTTATCTTCTTGCATTTGGCTGCAGTGGGTAAGGCCTGCTTCGACAGACCCTTCCTGTAATTCGCTGCAACTAATGGATACATTGTGGTGTTTTCACTTTATTACTGCTTGTGTGCTGCTAACATATTCACACATTGCCTCTAAGTTAAGTCTGACTGCTTTTGTGCCACGCTACCAGAGGGTTAAGCACAGGTTAACTTGGTGACTTCTGTGCTTCACCCGGACTTGGATTGTGTTGATTATTTGAGTGGGGCTTCCGCCCCTCTACACTAATAACTTAATTTCTTACAACTAGGACTTCCAGAGTTCTGCTGTCACTGATGGTGCCTGTGCTGCCTCTTCATTCCTGGGTTCAGCTGTAACTACCA
Organism: Calotriton arnoldi; assembly: GCA_963921515.1. NCBI lineage: Eukaryota > Metazoa > Chordata > Amphibia > Caudata > Salamandridae > Calotriton > Calotriton arnoldi. The sequence goes on along the minus strand of CAWUFW010022478.1, from coordinate 46,997 downwards.
TAGCTCTGCTGTCACTGCTGGAGCTGTGCTGACTCAGCCTACCAGAGCTCTGCTGTAACTGCTGGAGCTGTGCTGCCTCTTCAATCCTGGGTTCAGCTGTAACTACCAGAGCTCTGCTGACTCAGCCTACCAGAGCTCTGCTGTCACTGCTGGAGCTCTGCTGACTCAGCCTACCAGAGCTCTGCTGTCCCTGCTGGAGCTGTGCTGACTCAGCCTACCAGAGCTCTACTGTCCCTGCTGGAGCTGTGCTGACTCGGCCTACCAGAGCTCTGCTGTCACTGATGGTGCCTGTGCTGACTCACTTTCCAGAGTCCTGCTGTCACTGATGGTGCCTGTGCTGACTCAGCCTACCAGAGCTCTGCTGTCCCTGCTGGAGCTGTGCTGACTCTGCCTACCAGAGCTCTGCTGTCACTGATGGTGCCTGTGCTGACTCGCTTTCCGGAGCCCTCCTGTCACTGATGGTGCCTGTGCTGACTCAGCCTACCAAAGCTCTGCTGTCACTGCTGGAGCTGTGCTGACTCAGCCTACCAGAGCTCTGCTGTCACTGCTGGAGCTGCGCTGACTCAGCCTACCAGAGCTCTGCTGTCACTGCTGGAGCTGTGCTGACTCCGCCTACCAGAGCTCCGCTGTCACTGCTGGAGCTGTGCTGACTCTGCCTACCAGAGCTCTGCTGTCACTGATGGTGCCTGTGCGGACTCTTCCTTCCTGGGTTCAGCTGTAACTACCAGAGCTCTGCTGACTCAGCCTACCAGAGCTCTGCTGTCACTGCTGGAGCTGTGCTGACTCCGCCTACCAGAGCTCTGCTGTCACTGCTGGAGCTGTGCTGACTCAGCCTACCAGAGCTCTGCTGTAACTGCTGGAGCTGTGCTGCCTCTTCATTCCTGGGTTCAGCTGTAACTACCAGAGCTCTGCTGACTCAGCCTACCAGAGCTCTGCTGTCCCTGCTGGAGCTGTGCTGACTCGGCCTACCAGAGCTCTGCTGTCACTGCTGGAGCTGTGCTGACTCAGCCTACCAAAGCTCTGCTGTAACTACCGGAGCTCTGCTGACTCAGCCTACCAAAGCTCTGCTGTCCCTGCTGGAGCTGTGCTGCCTCCGCCTACCAGAGCTCTGCTGTCACTGCTGGAGCTGTGCTGACTCGCCTTTTCAGAGCCTTGCTGTCACTGATGGTGCCTGTGCTGACTCAGCCTACCAAAGCTCTGCTGTCCCTGCTGGAGCTGTGCTGACTCCGCCTACCAGAGCTCTGCTGTCTCTGATGGTGCCTGTGCGGACTCTTCCTTCCTGGGTTCCACTGTAACTAAGGGAGCTCTGCTGACTCAGCCTACCAGAGCTCTGCTGTCACTGCTGGAGCTCTGCTGACTCAGCCTACCAGAGCTCCGCTGTCACTGCTGGAGCTGTGCTGACTCCGCCTATCAGAGCTCTGCTGTCACTGATGGTGCCTGTGCTGACTCAGCCTACCAAAGCTCTGCTGTCCCTGCTGGAGCTGTGCTGACCTAGCCTACCAGAGCTCTGCTGTCACTGCTGGAGCTGTGCTGATTCAGCCTACCAGAGCTCTGCTGTCACTGCTGGAGCTGTGCTGACTCCGCCTACCAGGGCTCTGCTGTCACTGATGGTGTCTGTGCGGACTCTTCCTTCCTGGGTTCCACTGTAACTAAAGGAGCTCTGCTGACTCAGCCTACCAGAGCTCTGTTGTCACTGCTGGAGCTGTGCTGACTCGGCTTTCCAGAGCACTGCTGTCACTGATGGTGCCTCTGCTGACTCAGCCTACCAAAGCTCTGCCATCCCTGCTGGAGCTGTGCTGACTCTGCCTACCAGAGCTCTGCTGTCACTGCTGGAGCTTTGCTGACTCAGCCTACCAGAGCTCTGCTGTCACTGCTGGAGCTGTGCTGACTCCGCCTACCAGGGCTCTGCTGTCACTGATGGTGTCTGTGCGGACTCTTCCGTCCTGGGTTCCACTGTAACTAAGGGAGCTCTGCTGACTCAGCCTACCAGAGCTCTACTGTCACTGCTGGAGCTTTGCTGACTCAGCCTACTAGAGCTCTGCTGTCACTGCTGGAGCTGTGCTGACTCGGCTTTTCAGAGCCCTGCTGTCACTGATGGTGTCTGTGCTGACTCAGCCTACCAAAGCTCTGCTGTCCCTGCTGGAGCTGTGCTGACTCAGCCTACCAGAGCTCTGCTGTCACTGCTGGAGCTGTGCTGACCTAGCCTACCAGAGCTCTGCTGTCACTGCTGGAGCTGCGCTGACTCAGCCTACCAGAGCTCTGCTGTCAATGCTGGATCTGTGCTGACTCCACCTACCAGAGCTCTGCTGTCACTGATGGTGCCTGTGCTGACTCCGCCTACCAGAGCTCTGCTGTCACTGCTGGAGCTGTGCTGACTCCACCTACCAGAGCTCTGCTGTCACTGATGGTGCCTGTGCTGACTCCGCCTACCAGAGCTCTGCTGTTACTGCTGGGGCCTGTGCTGACTCCACCTACCAGAGCTCTGCTGTCACTGCTGGAGCTGTGCTGACTCCACCTACCAGAGCTCGCAGAGTTTGGGAAAAGGTAACAGCCTCTGCCTTTAGCAGGATCTATTCCCCCCCTGCATTGCTGAATTGTAATGACTGTGATCGGGCTTTAGAACTATTTGAAGCCTCTATAACAGAGGTCCTTGATTCGATTGCACCACTGAAGATGGTAAAAATCCAGGCTAGAGCAGCCCCTGCGCCCTGGTATACAGATACATTAAGAAAGGAGAAAGCCTTATGTAGGACAAAAGAAAGAAAATGGAGAAAATCCAAAGCCGAGCGAGATGAACGGTGTTATCGAGAGGCCCATAGAATTTATTTAAATAGCTGCAATGCAGCTAGGAGAGCCTATTTAGGCTCCCGCATTATGGGAGCCAAGGACTCTTCGCGGGAGCTCTTTACCATCTTGAAGGAGTTCACAAATCCACGGGCGAATAATCCTCTCCCACCAGCCACACCGGAGCTATGCGATCGTTTAGCGACCCATTTCACGAATAAGATCGACATAATATATCACTCCTTTGGGCCGGAAGAGGATGCCCACGAGAGAAATTCTCTTCAGGCAATCCCCGGCTCTCCGAGCCTAGAAGGGTTCCCTATCATCACAGGGGAACAGGTGGGAGTGCTATTGTCTCAGGCAAAATCGGGTTCGGCTTTAGATCCGGTACCACCTACGGTTATGTCTGAGCTAGCCCCGGTCCTAGCGGACACCCTGGCAGACATCTGTAATATCTCATTAGCAACGGCCACCTTTCCATCTAAATGGAAAAATGCACGTATTAAGCCCCTGCTTAAAAAAGCTTTAGCAGACCCTAAGGACCTACAGAATTACAGGCCTATCTCCCTTCTCCCTTGTTGCTCTAAAATCATGGAGACACTAATTAACCAACAGCTTTCCAGCTACCTAGAGCAGAATAAGATTCTGGATCCATCTCAGTCCGGCTTCTGTGCATCTTATAGCACTGAGGCCGCTTTATTAGAGGTCACTGACACGCTTAGGATGTCACTGGATAAGGACTCTCCAGTTATGTTAGTGCTGCTGGACCTGTCGTCAGCCTTCGACACCATCTCTCACCGTATCCTGTTGAACAGGCTTCGAGAGATTGGTGTCGGAGGTTTGGCCTTTAAATGGATCCAGAACTATCTCTCCGACAGAACTCAATGTGTCCAGCTGGACTCCTATGTGTCACACACAGTTGCGGTGGACAAGGGGGTCCCTCAAGGCTCTATATTGAGCCCGACATTATTCAATCTATATGTCGCCCCCCTGGCCTCTATCATCAGGAATTGTGGGTTTGAAACCATATCCTACGCTGATGACACGCAGCTGATAGTACACATAGAGAATGATCCTGCTGTAACTAAATCGAAGTTCATAAATTGTATGACTAGCATAGCAAGTTGGATGAGGAAGAACTTTCTGCAGCTCAACTCCTCCAAAACGGAGATACTGCTGTTTGGTAAGGCAGAAAAACTGTGGGCTTCTGACTGGTGGCCATCAGAATTGGGAGAAGCTCCCTCCCCAAGAGGTTGGGCGAAGAACCTAGGGGTCAGAATAGACAATAAGCTATTGATGGAGGAACAGGTGAAGACTCTTGCAGGTACCTGCTTCGGGACCATGCGGATGCTTAGAAAGATCTTCCCATGGATCCCGCTCAATGCCAGGAAGGCCCTCATTCAGTCGCTCTTAATCAGCCGCCTTGATTATGGCAACTCTTTGCTGGTAGGAATTAGGGAGGATCTGTTATCCAAACTACAGGTCGTGCATAACACGGCAGCTCGTCTTGCCCTGATTAAACCAGCACGAACCCCCTCTCTTCCTCTCCTACGCCAACTTCATTGGCTTCCTGTCAGGAAACGAGCCATCTTCAAGCTGCTATGTTTGGTCTTCAAGGCCCTGCAGGGAACGGGACCGGCTTACTTGATCAATAAAATTGAGCGGTATAAACCTGTACGTCAACTTAGATCTAGTAATCGCAGCTTGCTCTGCAGCCGAAGAATCAGGAAAGTTAAAATGGGTGGCCGTGCCATTTCTTATCTGGCCCCCAAATATTGGAATGACCTTCCCGACCAAATCCGTGCCTGCTCTAAACTGCCTCAATTTAAAAAAATGCTTAAGTTAAGACCTGGCTATTCTAAGTTTTTACTTTACATGGGGTCTTTCTTTCTCAGGCGCCGAGAGATCCCTTGGGGATGATTCGTGCGCCATACAAATGAATGTAAAGTAAAAGCTCTGCTGTCACTGATGGTGCTTGTGCTGACTCCGCCTACCAGAGCTCTGCTGTCACTGCTGGAGCTGTGCTGACGCCGCCTACCAGAGTTCTGCTGTTACTGCTGGGGCCTGTGCTGCCTCTGCCTTCCTGGGTTCCACTGTAACTGCTGGACCCTGTGCTACTGTTGCCTTCGTGTGTTCAGCTTTCGCTGCTATGTTCTTCCCAACATTCTGTGACCAACTAAAAGTAAGATTTATCTGGCATGAAGTCACTGCTTGGGAAAATAATGACATCACCACAATGACATCACACAAACCATTTATTTCCAAGTTGTAGCATGTCAGGAAACCATGTCACACTGCACCCAGATCAGAGGCAATGACTGTGTGGCTTTTGACCCAAACGACACCTGCGACGTTAATGATATAACTGAGTGATATTTGAGCACTGATGCCTGCCTTCACCTCATTAACACATCTCAGCATTCCTAAACATGCTGTTGTAATGCAGAGCTGTCCATTAGTAGCTTCAGATGACCAGTGCTTAATTTGTAAAATATTAAGTGCCAGGGCTCTGACCAGGAGGCCACTGCAGCTTGCACCACCCATCGCCCTTGTCATCGCTGCCAAAACAACTACTAACCATCTCTCTCGCATGTAAATGTGACAGTTCAGATTATTCCAGGTCCCCAAAGCTAAAGGAGTGGCTGGAGAGGCAGGTATTAGCAATTTTAATGTATATTGTAGTCTTAAACTACCGTTGTTCTGCTCATCTCTAAATTAGATGAGCAGCGCCACCATGTGGTAGACTGTTCTGTGTATGGTGTTGACAATTAGGTGCCGGTGCCGAGCACCAGAAACCAATTAAGTGCCGGTGCTTAGCATCGGAAAGCCCCGGCTCAAATTAAGCACTGCAGATGACACACATTCCATGATACTGCATGACTTTCAGATAGTTGTTTTCGAGCTCAGGGAACTAACATTCAGTCGCGGCTGGTGCAGGTAAGAGCAGTAGGGCGGTGGGGAGGGGCAAAGGCAGGGCTTTAAGTGGGATGAAAAAACTGGGGTGTCTCCCATAGGGGCGTGGCCGATGTAATTAAGGGTGTGGCTTAAAACACTAAAGCTAAAAATCTGCATTTAGCATAGTGTGCTGCCCCACTGGTATTTTGCTGCTTCTGTCCATTCATCCAGATATATAACACAACAAGTAACATTACACTTACAACAAGCCAGGACTATTGGCTTTGTCAATGGTCTAAATTGCATAAGATAAATAAGCAACAACTATGACTTCGTTGTATATAATTTTGAAAATGTTTCTGTTCTTGTGCGTGAAGTTGTGGCTTCTTATAGAGCTGCCGACATTCGAACTGAGAAAGCAGGTTTGAGCCCGACATCGGCTCAACACCCTGTGATTCAACGTATGGATATGCCCTTGTAACTGGTGCTCATGTAAAGCGCTCCAAGTTTGCGCTGTATAAAACTGAAAAACGAGTGTCTTTGAAATTACACCAAAAGCAGTGACGGATGGTACTATAGCAGAGTTAAGTTTTTATGGTTTTTTTCCCTTCACCCAGGGCTTTAAGTGGCATGGAAAAACTGAGGGGTCTCTCAAAGGGGCGTGGCCAATGTAATTTAGGGCGTGGCTTAAAACACAAACTAAAAATCTGTGCTTAGCATAGTGTGCCACCCGACTTGTATTTTGCTGTTTCTGTCATTGCATCCAGATATATGATACAACAAGTAACATCATACCTACAATAAGTCAGGGCTATTGGCTTTGTCAATGGTTGTTAGTTGCATAAGATAAATAAGCAGCAACTATGTCTTGTATATAATATTGAAAAAGCTTCCACTTAAAGCCCTGTTGACACCAGGACAATGTTGCTGCTCCTGAGTTTCAAAAAGAGAAGGGAAATCCAGAGAGAAAATGACTCTATTTAAAGGATTTCCCTTCCCCTACAACGCTCACCTGGCATGACATCATGCCGTAACCTCCACTAGTGAGAAGTAAGCAGTGTGAGCACGTGCACATCGATGTGCCTGCTGTCACTGCAGTCCGGAAAAAAATGGACCGCCTGTGCCAGGACACAAACAGAGCCCGATAGAGACCCGTTTCGAGCCCCCCTTTAAAAAACTGCCGGTGCTCAGCACCGGTGAGACCCCGCCCACTTAAAGCCCTGCCTTCACACTTAGGGTAAAAATGGAGAGCCCGATTGGGACCCGTCTCGTACCTGTTTTTAAGAACAGCCGGTGCTGAGCACTGGCAGGACCCTGCCCACTTAAAGCCCTTTGCATAGGAGGAGTGAAGTACACAGACAACGATGGAAAAGAAAGAAAAACACTTACCTTGCGCTCGCCGCATCGCTGACTCGGGGATGTGGCGAGCGCAAGGTAAGTGGTTTTCTTTTTTTTTTCCTTTTATTTTCCCTCGTTGTCGTCTGTTGACTTCACCCCCTTCCCCTGCCCCGCCCCAACCCCACTGCTCTTACCTGCCCCAGCTGCTACTGCTAACATTCACCTGTTAACAAATCCACAGCTTCCCCAAAAGGAGTTAAATGAATGAAATAAAACTGTAGGATGGAATGTGATTAGCAACATTCCATGGAGGTAAATGGTTTGCTCCTTAAGAAGGGAATACTATGTCACAGAAGAGAGTTCTGCAAACTGCTGTGATGTCACTGTTATATGTTCACGGCCTCCACATCTGCAGAAACATGCCATGCTCCAGCGTCCCCTTCCTTCCCCCCAAAGGTCCACTCAAAATTGCCTCTTCTAGCATGCACCTTCACCCGAGGTGATACTCAAAAGGTGAACCCTCCTAACGCTTGGTCCAAGAAAGGCGAAATTACAAAGATAGCTTGGAATCAAGGGTGCAAACAGTCTGGGGGAAGAGGGAACTTGATTGTGTTAATACAGACCTGGGGCTGTACAAAGCACTCTGACCTGGACATGATGAGACACAAAGAGCTGGTGCACGGGCCTAAGACAGGGACAAGCATGGCCCAATGTCTGTTCTCTGCTAACCCGAGAAACTGTGGACAACCTATCACGGAGTTGGAAAGTCCATAATAACCGGCAAACACTAAAACACTTCTAAAGTACTTAGACTGAAATTACGGATAAGAAAACTGCCTCGCGTGAAGGTAATTGCACTTTTTAGGTATCGCCTGCAGGCAGCTTTTAGCTGTCTGTTGTCGAATGACCTCTTGTAGACTATACCAAAAATGTACAATGGGCTTAGCGCCCGCCCAATGTGTCCTATTAGTTGGATTGCCTATCAATCTAATTTGTTTGCTTCTTACTTGATGGCTTTCATTGTGTTTGTCTCTCCTCTGGAACACAGCTTCTTTAAGAGCTTTTTGATTGGCTCACTTTTATCCTTCCATTGCTCACATTTAGGGGACTTTATTTTTATGGTCCGGCTTAACAGCGAATCACAAGACAGGGGCTTTGGCTCCACCCACATGTTGGGAGCCAGTGGTGCATGTTTTGATTAGGTAGAAGTTGTGTGCTTCCACAAAAAAGTGTTTGTCCTCCACACAGCTCTGATCATTTTGATTATTTATTCAGCTGCCTGAGCTTGAACTTTCAGGAGCACATGCATGACATTGCAATGCTAATAAGGTGTCTTAAATAACTAGATAGTTTATGGTGTTTTCTCTGGCAGCAGCACAGATGGGAGGACGGCAGCCATTAACCTAAATGGATTTTTAGGTCTGTCTTAACATTGCAACTGTCACCTGACCTTTCAACCTACACCAATATTATTCTACAGTTTTTTGCTTACACACAAATACATGTCCATTCACATGCTATTTACTTGTAATGTATCACATTGGCATACAACATTCTTTTAAAGCCAGACCTATTGGCATTGCCAAAGCTTGTTCTTTTTCTTTAAGCACTTCAGGAGAGTGCATGTGATTTCTTCCACTCTCTCGTGGGCTAATTCTCTCCACAAAATCCCCGCCCTCCTGTGTGCCCCATGTTCCTCGCTTTTTCCCCACTTCCTCTTTCTCCCTCATCAATGTTTTCCCATTCAAAACCTGCCCCCCACACCTAGCGCTGCGTGCTGCTCCCTGCTACACTACCTCGGTTTTTTTTAATTCCCCTCCACAACTTAAGGCTTGTCTGTGGGTTCCCTGCCCACTCTCCTTTGCTTCCTTCCACCCGAAACAAGTTGGCTACTGCTTTTAAGGAAATTAATAAAAAGAAGAATAGGAACAAAGAAATGTCGTTGAAATATTTATTGAAGACTTTGAATCTTATGTACTGTGTGTATGAAATCTCATAAGGAGTGTGCTGAACCCGCAAGAATACTAAGAAATACATTTTATAGAATAAGGGTGCTGAACCACTAACATTTGCTTGGAGATATATATATATAAATATATATATTCCAACCATTACTGCTTTTATGCTTAAAAAGCAGACACCGACACGGGGGATGGAATTTCAATACAGTCTCTGCTTTATTCCAAATTACGCTGTAACGCGTTACGCCATTGCCTGGCTTGTTCACACAACAGTTGTTTGTTCAATGATAAAGTTTTAAAATACAAAAGCAAAGAGTCACATGGTTCCATGGTCATCATAGGTAGCAAGGAAAGACTCACATTCCTTACTAAGGATAAACATTGCCATTAGGAGCGATATTACAATTCAACATAGGCAATTACATTCATTGCCATAAAAATATATATATTATACATGTTGTGCTTACATCATTAATCTATCAAAATGCAACATTGTCATCTTATTGCCTGTGTATATTATAATCACCATATACATCATTCTAATATGACTGTAAACCTTATTCAATGTCCCCGTAAAATGAGACTTTTTTCTTCCAGGTTCATCCTTGTCTTCCTGATGAATCTAAAATTTGATTGACATGTGTCAATATGTTGATTCACATATTTTAGATTTCAACTATTAATTGCATTAATCATAATTTTTTTAAATAAATTTTAAAAGATAAAGTGCAAATGCAAGGTACTGTGCAAACTTACGCAATAAAGTGCTAGTGCATGATACTGTGATACACAGATCCATTCAACTGTGCAAAATACGCAATAAAGTGCAAGTGCACCATAATAAACTGCAAGTGCATGACAGTACTATCATAGATTGCATGTTGCCTCCATCTATATATATATGGGACCCGAGTGGTTTTATATATATTACCTACTGGTGATCAAGGCCTCTCGAAGGCCGAAACGCATCATGGCGGACACAATGGGTGTTCAATAAATTATATGCACTAAGTTCGGGTCTGCTTTCGTTCTTGGACTGAGGATTTGCAGTTGCGAAGGCGTTCGTATATATATATATATATATATATATATATGTATATATATATATATATATATATATATATATATATATTCTTACAATATAACAATAAGGCGATCACTCAGAGGTCTGCATGCACCAGTGTTGGATTTATTCTCGATTACGCGTTTCGCCTGCACAGCAAGCTTGGTCACACAGTGATTCAGAGGAAAAGACAGTCAATACATACGAAATGTAGAAATCAAAGAAGGACCAAAAGTAGTGATCTTCCTACAACCAAAGTGGCATCCATTTTGTAATGTGTTATTTTTGCACATAAATATAAATCTTTTTGCACGGGCAGGACCCATAACCCACTTGGGAATTGTATTGATGCCATAATACACCCCTTTAAATTCATTTTGATTTATATTTATGTGCAAAAATAACACATTACAAAATGGATGCCACTTTGGTTGTAGGAAGATCACTACTTTTGGTCCTTCTTTGATTTCTACATTTCGTATGTATTGACTGTCTTTTCCCCTGAATCACTGTGTGACCAAGCTTGCTGTGCAGGCGAAACGCGTAACCGAGAATAAATCCAACACTGGTGCATGCAGACCTCTGAGTGATCGCCTTATTGTTATATTGTAAGAAATCGGATGTTTGGCGTGCTCCGCCAACTTTCGGCGATCCTCTGCGGAGGGCGGGGGAAGGCAGAAGGAGCCCTAACTCAGAAACAATATATATATATATATATACATATATATATATATATATACATATATATATTTATATTTATATACATATATATATATATATATATATATATATATATGGGACCCGAGTGGTTTTATATATATTACCTACTGGCGGTCGCCAGTAGGTAGTTATAGTTAGAACCTATTATATATAGATATAGATATATTATCTACTGGCGGTCGCCAGTAGATAGTTATAGTTACAACCTATTATCCATAGGAAATCCGCGACATTCTATTTGAAATAACTCTCTTGCCGGTTGACGTATCTTCGCAAAATTTTCAAACTTTGTGGGGCGCTCCGGTCCGCTCCTACCCTGAAAGTCTCGGGGGATTTGTCAAGCGGGGGCCGAGAAAAAGGGGGTCCCAAAACGCGTTTTCCCCATGCAATTTTCCATAGGAAACTTTAGACACAGCTACAGCCCGAACTGCTGAACGGAATTACACCAAATTTGGCAAAGAGGTAGTTCTTGGTTCAGAAAGAACCCTTTTTGTTAAATGGTGTAAATCCGTTCAGTAGTTGCTGAGAAAATCAAAAGTAAAAAGATAGATATATCTATGGCCGCGTCGGATTCGCGCACCCTCCCGATCACGAGCTGCATGCTAGTTGGCTGTCAACACTCCAAATCAGGAAGTGTTGGCAGCCATTTTGTCCCTCGGGAGAACCGAGGGACAGAAACAAGTGCAAGCGCACAAAGAGGGCAGGGTAGAAACACCCTGACCCCCTAGGTCTGCTCAGGGGGTCCCACAAGGACCCCCTGGGCAAAAAAAAAAATGTTTTTTTTTTAAAAAAATTGGCAGGATGCGCTCAGGGTGCGCGAATCCTGCCGAAAAAAATCGAAGCGCGGCCTCCCGCGCTTCGATAGCACTGGCCCCCGGGTGGGCCAAGTCCCGGGGGCATGCTGGGGGGTTAATTTTATGTGTGGGGGCCTCTAAGGGCCCCCAAACCCCGGGGACCACCACCCCCGGGGCTTTATGTATAATGGTGCGGGAGGGCTCTGAGCCCTCCCGCAGCCCCGGGACCGCCACCTCCCGGGGCTTCTTTTTTATTTTTGAAAAACCTGTGTGGGGGCTCCAGCCCCCACACGCCCCGGGACCACCACCTCCCCGGGGCACTAAGAAAATTACAATGGGGGTCCGTTTTGGACCCCAAGCCCCGGGGACCACCACCTCCCCGGGCTTTCAAAATGTAAGGAGGGGGCCGCGCGGCCCCTCCTGGAGCCTGTGGTGGCCCTGGGGACCGCCACCCCCAGGGCCGGCTCCTGCAGTGTCCCGGGTGCCTACCCCCGGGACACTGCTGTTTGCAATGACAGGACGGGAGCCTCGCGGCTCCCGCCCTGTCATTGCAAACTGCTTTGGATATTGGAAGAGAGAGCAGGAAACCTGCTCTCTCTTCCAATATCCAAAGCTGATTGCTTTCCACATGGGGAGCAGCATGTTAGCTGCTCCCCATGTGTAAAGCAATGCCGGCTCCCGTAGGACACGGGGAGCCGGCGGGACTGTGGGGGTTTGGGGACCCCCACAGTCCCCAACGAGAGGCCAGGCCCCGGGGGATGGGGTCCCCGGGGCCATAAGTGGCCACGGAGGGGGCCACGCAGCCCCCTCCCCAAAGGTAAAAAAAGTTTAAAAAAAAAAAAAGTGCAAGGCCGGCCCCGGGGATGGGGTCCCCGGGGCCTTAAATGGCCTGAGGAGGGGGCCACGCAGCCCCCCTCCAAATAAAAAAAAGAGGCCATGCCCCGGGGGATGGGGTCCCCGGGGCCAATACAGGCCCAGGGAAGGGGGCCACGCGGCCCCCTTCCCCGTTTTTTTTTAATTTTAATTTAAAGTAGGGGTAAGGCCCTGGGGGATGGGGTCCCCAGGGCCTAAAAATAGGAAAAGGAAGGGGGCCACACAGCCCTCCTTCAGGGGGAAAAAAACGATCGGGCCCGCAGGCCCCGCCCCTTCCTTCACCACTCTGCAAACGCGCCCTGGCGCGTTTGCAGAGGGGGAACGAATTCCCCTTGAATACTGGGGTCCCTGGGGCCAACTAGCCCACCAGGAACCTCCAGTATGCACCAGGGGCTGCCTTGCAGAGAGGTGTACAGAGGCCACGCCCCTTTTTACACCTCTCTGCAACGCAGCTCTGTGGCGCTTTTGGAGGTATATGGTGGGCTAGTTGCACCCCAGGGACCCTCAGGATTCAAGGGGAGTTAATCCCCCGACTTAAAACGCGCCACGGGCGCGTTTGCACAGTGGTGAAGGGAGGGGCGGGGCTTCAGGTGACATGTGTGCAAACAGGCCCCGTGGCGCGTTTTAAGATGGGGAATTAAATCCCCTTCAATCCTGAGGGTCCCTGGGGCCAACTAGCCCAACAGGTACGTCCAGAAAGCGCCACAGAGCTGCGTTGCAGAGAGGTGTAAAAGGGGTGTGGCCTCTGTACATGTCTCTGCAACGCAGCCCCTGGCGCATACTGGAGGTTCCTGGTGGGCTAGTTGGCCCGTAGGGACCCTCATGATTCAAGGGGACTTAATCCCCCAACTTAAAACGCGCCACGGGGCGCGTTTGCACAGATGTCACCTCAGGCCCCGCCCCTCCCTTCACCATTGTGCAAATATTCCTCTAAAATCAGCCGAAATACGAATTCTGATTTACTCACCTGTTATCAGGAGAGACCTCAGTGCTGCATCTTTCAGCCCAGTACTAATCCTGAAAAGTAATTTTAACCGTACTTACCAGTAACTTGAATTTCCTTCCATAGGCTAACATTGACTGGTTTCACTTGGAAATTCTTCTAAGTGTGGAGTTTTGGAACTTTAAAATATTCCTCTAAAATCAGCCGAAATACGAATTCCGATTTACTCACCTGTTATCAGGAGAGACCTCAGTGCTGTATCTTTCAGCCCAGTACTGGTCCTGAAAAGTAATTTTAACCGTACTTACCAGTAACTTGAATTTCCTTCCATAGGCTAACATTGACTGGTTTCACTTGGAAATTCTTCTAAGTGTGGAGTTTTGGAACTTTAAAATATTCCTCTAAAATCTGCCGAAATACGAATTCCGATTTACTCACCTGTTATCAGGAGAGACCTCAGTGCTGCATCTTTCAGCCCAGTACTGGTCCGGAAAAGTAATTTTAACCGTACTTACCAGTAACTTATATTTTCTTCCATAGGAATCCATTGTCTGGTTTTCAGCAGAAAAGTTTCAAAGTGTCGATTTTCACAAACTACAAATATTCCTTAAAAATCGCCTGTATGACTTAAACGCATTCTTTCAACTGTTTACAGGAGATGCACCAGTGCTGGATCCAGGATCCAACACTGAGTAAGAAAAAGTAACGATAACAGTTTTTACCTGCTAAGTGAATTTCCTTCCATAGGATAACATTGGTGATTCTATGAGAAAAAGTTTCTAAGTGTCAACTTTTAAAATACAATAATATTCCTTAAAAATCACGACTGTAACCAAAACGCTTTTACTCAACTGTTTACAGGAGATGTACCAGGACTGAATCTAGGATCCAGTCCTGTGGTTAGAAAAGTAATCCATAAAGTAACTAATTGCATTTAACTAGAAATTCACATTGAGCTGAATGTTGCATTGTGTTTGAAAATGTGGTGCCCATTGCAACAACTGTAACTACTGTACTTAAAAGTCTATTGCCTATGTGCAAAGTATTTAAACTAAAGTAATTCATTCTGAGAAAGTATTTTTTGTAATGTAATGTATAATGTAATTACAATGTAATTTAAAAAATAAAATATGTAAAAAAAAAAATCTAAAAATGTAATAAATCAGTATGAAAAAAATTAATATAACAATTAATACATTTAAAAATTGTCATTTACAAAACCTTTGAAATTCACTGAAAAAACCGTAGGTTTCAGACATGTTATAATTAGGAATTAGCATTTAAAAAACCTTTGAAATTCACTGAAAAAACCATAGGTTTCAGATAAGTTATAGTTAGAAATTAGCATTTAAAAAACCTTTGAAATTCACTGAAAAAACCATAGGTTTTAGGGACAGTTGTAGTTAGTTGGACATTGCACTCGTACAAAACCCGTGAAATTCCCCGTTATAGTTAGTTCAGCTAACTATAACTCGCGCCCCGCAATGCACTGCTGATGACGTCACATATTACATCACTCATGACATGGTCAGTGACATCACTGATGACATCACTGATGACATCTCAAATGACATCACTGATGACATCATCCACGTGATAATCTGATGCACCTCCTCACACCCTAATATAACCTTTGATACACCCAATCTAAATTACAGACTGCCATTCGCAAAACCATAGACACTCCAACACCAATAACTACATACCCACTCACTGATTCTTAGGTCTACACACACACATCCACTCACTCACCCGTACAGTCACTCATACTTATGGTCACTCAGTACAGGACAATCATATGCACTCTTACTCCTATATAGACACTCAAACACCGCCACTCATCCATAGAGGTACTCACACACCTAGTCAGTCATGCAAATAATTAAACACACTGCCATTTACTCACCTATACAGTTATACACACACCAGCTCACTTAATCATACAAAATCTAGCACATTGTTACGCTCTTATACAATCACTGATACAAGCACACACTCATCCATACAGCCACTATCAAAATCACTCACTCTCGCTTATAGCTATTTATATACTCCAATACACATATATACTGCCTTTCACATATGTAGTTACTCACACATGTACCACTGGGACATACATTCACTCACTAACACACTCTTACACACACTTACCCACCCATACAGTCTATCACAGATGCACTCTTGAAACCATCCACCCAGTGAATCACCCACTCACACATCTATGCACAGTCGCACACACCCCATCCACACAAACACTCAGGCACCCATACAGATACTCAGACAACAAATCAATAACTCTTATAGACAGTCATGTAGCTATTCACAAACCCATGCAGCCACTTACACAGCAACAGACAGATACAGACATTAACCCAGTTTAGTCACTAACCCATGCATTCAGTAAGATACGTTTAATCACTGACTTATAGAATTAGTCACGCACCTACTAAATCATCCATACACACACTTATACACCCACTCATTCTTCAATACGCCTTTCCCTATATATATTAAAAATATTTAAACTTTACAGAAACACACAGTCACTGGATGATGTCATCAGTGATGTCATTTGAGATGTCATCAGTGATGTCACTGACCATGTCATGAGTGATGTAATATGTGACGTCATCAGCAGTGCATTGCGGGGGCGCGAGTTTAGCTGAACTAACTATAACGGGGGAATTTCACGGGTTTTGTACGAGTGCAATGTCCAACTAACTATAACTGTCCCTAAAACCTAGGGTTTTTTCAGTGAATATATATATAGATAGATATATGTATATGGGACCCGAGTGGTTTTATATATATATATATATATATATATATATATATATATATATATCACACACATACACTACAACCAAAGAAATAGCGCTAATACTTTTCAGGACTACCGTTCAAAACTGTACGCCACAAACTGAGCATTAACCCATGCGCATGCAGGGAATATTTGGACATTGTTCTCTTACCAGATTTATCTGCAGAAGAAAGAGCTAACTTGGACAAAGCTCTGAAGAAACAGAGCTTTTCAAGGCAGTTCACTCACTAAAATTAGGCAAATCCCCTGGAACAGGCAGATTCCTGCAGCAATTTTATAAATTGTGCTGCAAAGAAATGATTGACCTTCTTCTTGATCTCTTCCCTCCCTCCCCACAATCAGACAACGTTCAAGGCACCTCTGCAGAGCTGACCCTATAGAAAATAAAGAGACTGTGCACTTTATAATATAAACTGATCTCTTAAATTATTATAGATTACAAAATATCTGTGAATGTCCCAGCAGTAAGATTGGAATCCGTGTTCCCCAAACTAATCCACCCACCACAAACTGGGCCTATGAGAGAAATATCCTAGAGAGATAACGTCCGGCTCTTTTGCCATGATATGGTGACGGCTAAGTGTCTACCTTCTCCTGTCGCTGCTGTGGCTCTGGACGCAGAGAAGGCCTTTGATAAAGTCTTGTGGCATTTCCCACACGCAGCACTATACAGATTTGTGTCCGGATCTCGGGTCATGCAAATGGTCATCGAGCTTTATGAAAGAGCGAGACTGAATGACACCTACCTGAGCTTTTCCCGATAGATCCAGGTGCGACAGGACTGCCCACTCTCCCCTCCGACTGGTAATCAAGTTTAGGAGATAACGCAAGAGTACCTTTGGCTGTGTATCCCACAACATAGCCATCTGTGCAGAGATATTCTGATATTTAATGCTGAAGTGGATACCGCTCTCCGCACAATACGTGAAGGCATAGATGTCTACTCAAAGGTTTTGGGCTACACTTTAAACAAAGATAAAATGGAGCTTCGACCTTTAAATGCTGCATGCACTCCTGTGATCTTGTGCTAAATATGTTAAAACTGGCAATCTGCTCACCTGAAAAACTTTGGTGTCTGATTTAAAGACTAGATGATGGAATCAGCAAAATATAAGAACAAATGGTTCCCTAACAAAATGACTTCCTTTCCAGTAGTATGATGCCCTATGCACATCTCCTGGTGGAGCGGAGTAGATGCAGTTAGAGGATGGTATCACCCATCACAAACATAGCTAAAAATGTTTCCTTTCAGGCTGATTAAGTCATCACAATTTCTTTAGCAAAATCTAAAACATCAAATATCTCCGTCAAAAAGCTGTAAGGAAAAAATACTAGCGAGGTATCAGCACAACAAACCTGTACAACTACAAAACAGCTTTCCTGATTCGCCAAGACAGTCCTTGGTTTCTCCCAGATAATCCATGTAACCTGGGCTGCAATACGTAAGCAGAGCTCCACCCCAAATCCCATCTAAGTAAATTAGGCTGGAAATAAATATGCTACATTCAACAGGTATGTTAGCAGACATGGTTTCCGCTCTAAAAAGGCTGGGCTCCAAACATTGTATCAAAATGAACAAATCTACAATTGTATCTACATTTGAGAATAAAAGGATCAACATTCAGCGGTTTACTGTATCTTGTTAAAACTGAACCGAATATGGTGTATCATTAATGCAAGACCTTGGAAACCCTGCATCTTCCCCAGTCCTTACTCAGAACGCCAAGCTAGGTACATATTAAATCATATTGAGTTATATAACTTTCTTAAATTAAAAGCAGCAATTTATAAGGTGGACCAACCATGATAAAACCAGACCTGCCAAGGCTTCACAATTTATATGACTTATTGGACCTTAGCTTGTCTTAGCAAAACGGGTATCCTTCCACCTTACATATGCTGGAATTGCCAGAAACCCAGCAGGGTTTCCTACATTTGATGTTTGCTTTCCCGTACTCACAAATCGTATGGCTTAAGATCAATAAATACATTAATGAAATCGTCATCATAGACATCTTACTTGATCTTAATATTGTCTGCTTAAACATCCATGCTATGTCTATCTTGCCCTTCTTGATAAAAATAAACCTATTATTATTAAACATCTTCTAGACCTTAGGTATTAAAAACATTCTTTCAGAGAACTTGCTCGGCCATGATCACTAGCTATGACCAAGCAAAGACTCTGGTCATAGCTAGTGGGCATGGCTATACCTTCTGCGCAGCGGAGAATACTCAGCTCTCTGACAGTCGAAACGTATCAATAGCGACAACTTCTATGGAACAGATTGGATGTTTTCCTACAAAGTAAACATTTCCCTTGATTGCTCCTTACCTGCCCGAACACCTCTCCTTCTAGTGCTGGGATGCCTTCGGGTCGCCAAGCGCTCTATAAATCCCGTATCATAGCATAGCTTAGCATACGTGAACTCTCGACTTATAGTTGTTAACCACCTTTCACAATACTTTGGAATCCCAACCGTTGAATAATTCCCTACTCCTTTGATCAATGTCTGACATGTATGAAGGGACTTATACTTAATCAGTGACACTGATACCGGGATACTCTGCCACAACTACTGAAGTCAGTGCATATAGAGGACATATAGATTTACCATTCCTAACTCCACATCTACGTTCCTTGAAGATATGCATATATGTATCGTCAATGTATATAAATGTGGAGGTAGATATGGAGAACCTGTGCCTACCTACCTTTCAATAGTCTGGATTCTATACTTGTTCTCAATATTTGCCTACCTTGACATTCTGGCTTCGATATTCTCTGTCACAAACGTGGCAGACGTCCCATGCGGCATATTACAAGTGCATTCCAGCCAGTATATGACGTGCAACATGGAAGACAGGAGATCCGTCACATTCTGACGGATTATCCTGCCTGCCAAAGTCCAAATAAGGAGCTGGGGGTGCACAAACCAACTGACGAATAAGAACCAGTCCCATTAGCAGATCAGTGGCAAACCACATCCCTTACTAACCTTCATTCACAGTGGGAAAAGAGAAGGAAAGAGAACCACCTCTGTAACCACCTCTGTGAGGTTGGTATATTAACCAATGGGGGAGGGACAACCAGGGAAGGAAGGTATCACACGCTCGCAGTTCCCTGGTGGAGGATTCTTTATTCTTTCAGGATTAGAGACCTACCATAGGTTCGAGTGAGCAAGAGCCACCAGTGAGCATGGAATATCAGAGGAAAACCCCCAGGGAGCATCCTCCTGACTCCAGTTGGGAATAACTTTAAGTCCCCTGAGGAAGCATTCTAAGAACATTTTGTGTGTAGGAACTCTTGGGGTGTGAAGAAGAACGCCTTGGGGTGTATGATATATGGTCGTATAAAGGAAAAACTCCCAGGACTGGAAAAATTAGTGTGTATTGAGGGCGGAATGCCTCGTGCCTATGTAGTCTTGTGGTGTGAAGTAGAGCTCTAGCGAAATTAGGTAAATTCCTACAGCTCTGGAAGAAGGAAGGAAACACTCCCAGCTGAGTGACTCAATAACCCAAGGGCTTTTATAGCATAGAGTGCACACAGTAACTGCATATAAAGAGATATTCTGACTAAAGAAATGCTTATATTTCAATCCACAACACCCCAGTATGTACATTTGTGGTGTAACCATATACTGTTCACACACAACTCAATAAAAGACATTTTTGTAACCTTAGAAGGATGAGCGGCTCAGCAGGCCCTGCTAGAATTCAAATCTGTAACCTCTAACCCACCCACAGATCTGTACAAAATGGGCTATGTTAAGGGCGTCCAAAGACATATCAAGTTTGCCAAAAACAGTAGGGGGTTCATTAAAGAAAGGGCGCGAGGCATGCTGGAAGCTATAACTGGTAATTACTGTTTGCAGTAAATGGTGACTATTATAAACGAGGAAATAGGTCCAGCAATGAAACCCACTCTACAGGTTACTACTGGAAGTGGGTTACAGCTGGCTGTCACAGCACAGCCATAGGCCAAAGCTGCCTCACCGCAGGCTGTCCCCATTGAAAACACATTGCTGGCCAAAAGTGATGACATTTACTGCCTGAAATAAGATCCAACCTAGTTTCAAATGGGTAAAAAGCATAAGGGGCTTTTCACAAAAGCATTTATGAGTCCAGGAGTAAGTCATTCCTGATGAGTACTCTTTACAGATTCGTACATCCCTTTGTGAATCTGCTTGAAACGCAAAATTCCTTATTAGTAAAAATGCAAAGAGGGAACATCCCATTCTTTTTGTACTAACTCTATATGAACATTCCCTGAATATTGCTATTTTATTCCCAGTTTAGATGTTTTGGGGCCAATTCATAAAGGTATAAAAGAGTATGTAAAACAGTACTATAGGTGTGCTAAGTTACGTACTCAAAAATGTCTTTGCGAATAAACGCCATCATTGGCTTCTACAGTTTGAACCTTTGTGAACCTGTGGGCACTAAACACTCCAACATAGTAAATTTTGCCACCGGCTGTATTGATTCAGCTGCTAAATGCATGGAAATATGAGCTTGGTAATCTGTATTTTTTTTTACCCCATGGCAGTAATTGACCAGGCTGTATTTAGTCCTAGTAGTTTTTAGGTCTCGCCTAGCGTTGCAGCGCGCATGCGCTGCTCGCTCTGCGAGACATATTGTTGATGAGGAGATTTGAGAAGGGGACTTGAAGCCCCTCCCCTCTTTTTCATTGGCTGGTGTCATCGTTTATGTAAAACGGTGGCCTCCCATTGAAACTGAGGCTTTCATTTGGCGATGCAGCGCGCGCAACGAAATTCGTTTTATTTATTTATATGTTTACTTACCTCTAATCGGCCGTAATCCGTAGTTTACTACCCCTCACCTGCCCCTCCCCCGCCCCACATCAGCGCCCGGCAGCACTCCCACCACGGGCCGCTACTGGTCAAACAGGTATTCTGACCTCCATGGTACCTTGCCGGGATGGATGCAATGGGGTGTCAAAATTTGCATACGTAACATACCATAGCAGTCTACATACAGCAGTGGCAAATCTGTGCCAGGTATGACTTTGTGCACTGGTAAAACCAGGTGCAGGCCACAGCACCAGTAGAACATGAGCAGTACAGGTCATGTGTGGATGCGCAAAGTTTCGTAGACAGTGTTGTTGTCCTAAAAGAGTATGTACAAATGTACAGGAAGTGATGTCATTTTGCAAAGCATTGGTGGGTTGCATCGTTCTTTCAAACAGGATATTGTGGGAAAAACCACACACTCTTTTTTTTTTACTTTAGTAAGCGCGGCGCCGTCTTCACGGACACCGCGCTATGCAATGCAATAGGTGTTGCTTTTGGTATTGTAAATAACAATGCCTTTTAATTTTTTTACAATGTCAATAGCTCAAAATAATGTCATTGTGAGACCTATTGCATTGTAAATGCTTGTTCTATATTGCCATCAATAATCCAAGGAAACAATACTAGTCTACAGTAATCACGGAAAGTATTAATCTTAGCTGAATTTTTATTTACTGCCTCTGGGGCTTTTTAGATCTTGCCTATCAGACAGCACAAGCGGTCTGGCTGTGAACCACCTATTGTGAACTTACAGTGGACTCACAGCTAGCCCATTGCTACCACTGCTTGGCTTTATTGTCACTCTCATTCACTTGCATTTCTCATCTTCTGTTTGTCTCTACCCTGAAACAGAACCCCTTTAATATCCTTTTGATTGGCTAACTAATATCCTTTAACTGCTTTTATTTAGAAAACTTCTTTTATCTTTATTATTCAGCATTCATTGAGAGTGCATGTGTTTTCCATCTCTCTTCCTCGTGTGCTTATTCCCCCCTCCTCTCCCAATTTGTGTTGCTCCCATCCCCTCTCTCCTTATCTGCAAAAATATCGCGACAGGGATAGTTTTGCTGGCATGTAGCTGAAGATCAGACTTTAAGGGTTGTTTTTGCAGGAAAGCGCAAGCTTTGGCACACAGAGGTTTTTATGGCACTGGGGAAACACCTCAGATGGCATTTGACACATTTGACACAAAAGGCATGGCCCTTTTCCTCCATGGCTATAAATTTGCTCTCTGGGCCACTACAGAGGAACCAGTCCTGTGGAAGGTTCATTAGACCTTGGCAATCGATCCCTTGATGCTGGGACACTTACTTATTCTTTTTAAATTCCGTTCAGAGATTCCAGGGTGAAAAGTATTTGACAAACAAACAATGGCAATTACAATGACTAAAAACATTGAACTCAATGTACAGTTTTCAGACACCATAAGATATGTTTACTTTTCCTGCGGTTTTCAAAATGCTTTTTCTTTTATGTTTTTAGAAAGGTTTTTTATTTTACTTTTTTTTAAACAATACTTTTTAAATAAAAATTGCAAAGTCAACAGCTCGGTACTTGCTTTATAAAAGCAGGACCAATAAGAGATGACACAAAGCCATTCAACTGTCGTGAATTTAATTACTCACACAAATAATCCAGCTAGGTATTGTTTAGGGCATTGCTTTTTGTATTCTACACATCTCTTTGCTGTTTTCCTCTAACCTTTACACGTCACGTGATCACTTCTGCACTGAGGGGCTTATTTAGAAGCCAAGTAGCGCCGCCGGTGCATCGCTTTTAGTATAGGAAAAAGTGCCGTACCGGCGGCTCAGGGGGCTTGTTTTAATATGGGAAAAAGTGCCGTACCGGCGGCTCAGGGGGCTTGTTTTAATATGGGAAAAAGTGCCGTACCGGCGGCTCAGTGGTCTTGTTTTAATATGGGAAAAAGTGCCGTACCGGCGGCTCAGGGGTCTTGTTTTAATATGGGAAAAAGTGCTGTACCGGCGGCTCAGGGGGCTTGTTTTAATATGGGAAAAAGTGCCGTACCGGTGGCTCAGGGGGCTTGTTTTAATATGGGAAAAAGTGCCGTACCGGCGGCTCAGGGGGCTTGTTTTAATATGGGAAAAAGTGATGTACCGGTGGCGAGGGGGGCTTGTAAATAAGCCCCTAAGCAGGTTTAAAATGCATGAAATGTTCTGTATGTATAACAGTTGAACGGCTATGCCTCACCTCTTATTGGTTCTTATAATGTTTTATTGCATTACTATAGATTGCCACCTGAATCATTTATTAAATAATTGATTGTGATTTATAATGTGAACTATTCCATGTGGATACACTTTTCTTCTTTTTGTATCGTATTCGTAAAGCGGTCCCAGGTTTTCAGAAACGGAACCCCAGGCTAACCAGGTTTGAGCAGCTGATACTTCTGGGTTGGAAGGGCATCCTGTTGACATTCATCTAGCGTTACCAATTTTTGGAAAGACCTAGGAAATGTCCTGATTTCCTTACAGCCTTTCAGCCTCTCGGGGTCAGCGCATGTACATGTTTGGTGGTGCTCGTTACTAATCAGAACCTCCAGGATTTTGCAATTTGCAATAACATTGCTAAATGAGCGCATTTGTAAAAAGGCAGCGCTTTTTACAAAAGTGCCCGCGAAATTGAAGGAATGCAGACCCTGCCTTTTATTGTTCCAGTGGCTCTCGCATTCCAGAATGCATTGTGTACAACTGGTAGCCCGTGAGTACTCAGGATCGTATATATGTAGAGTGCCACGGATAAGGTACGGTATGTACAAATAGCCTTGTGGTAATGGGTGCAGAATAAGAGTGAACAAATCACACCTCCACTTTATCTTAGAAATGAGCAAACACACTGTAGAGATTGTGAAAAATAGGGAGGGACCATTTTAATAATGGATCCAAACTAGTTTTGTCTGGATGCACAGACACACATTTAGGGGGTCATTGAGATAGCGGAGAGTCCGCCACCGCCAGCCGTGCGGTGGCTGGCCCTCCGCCATCTGACAGCAATTTTCCCCCCGCCATATTACGATGGCGGGGGGAATCGTTCAGGTACCGTGGCGGTCGCAAAGACCGCCCGCCACGGATCTGCCACAGGCAATCGTACCGATTGCCTGGCACATCGGTCAGCATGGGTAGAATGGTGGCAGTGCCTATCAGGCACCGACCGCCAAATTACAATGCTGGCTGCGGCCAGCCTTTCTATGGCGGGGAAACAGCCATGGAAAGGCTGGCGGGGATTGGATTCGGGGGCCCGTTGCGGGCCCCCCTTGTGTTGGGGGGGTGGTTGTGCACTGGGGGGGTACCGATGGTACCCCCCTACATTTCCCTGCACTACGTGGCAGGCACCGCGTGGTGCCTGCCACATAGTGCAGGGAAATGCACGACATGGCTTTTTAGCATTGGGGCGGGTGCTGCAGCCAGCAGCTCCCGCCGCAATGTTAAACGGCCTGGATGCGACCGCCATGGTGGCGGTCGTATCGTAATACTACGTGCGGGACCACCGCCTTACAGGTGGGCGGTCCCAGTCACCGCAGCAATGGCGGGCGGACTCGAGTCCGCCCAACATCCTAATGACCCCTTTAGTTCTCTGGGTTTGAACAGGTTGACATTGATTATTTCACGCGATAAAATCTGACACCTCTTGGTTTGGGGTTTTATCGGGTGCGATAATTCTTGCCTGTTACACGTTTTGGCCTCGAAAATTGGGCATAACACACTGATTTTGGTGCTAACCACATTACAATCCACATGTCCTAGTAATTTCCAGCAGTTCCGCCACACCACCCCCCCCCCTTTAAATTCCTGCAGGTTCGATGTAGTTATCGGTTGTGATGAAGTCCACATAATTTATAATTCTGACTCCTGCGCATAACGGGGCTGTGTGCACGGGTCGGAGTCTTCCATCGGTAATGGAGGCAATAGTGGTTATTGTCACGAGTGGACCCCGTGGCAGTAAGGGCTATAGTAAATCTCTTGGGCTCTGGAAATCCAGTGCCATACAGTCTTAAAGGACAACCATAAACCTTCCATAAGGGAATTCATGGCATTTGCATCCTTCCAGGGTTTCATCAGCTGCTGGTGCCATGAACATTTACACGTGTCTTCTAGTCAAACAAGGCACCCTTATTGTAAACCCCCTGTCTTGAAATATAACTTTTAGCTGAAATAGGTGCGGATATTCCAGCATTAGGCAGGATTCAATGAGGGCTGCACTCCAGAATTCAATAACAAGCTGTGTCGCTGTGACAGTTCGGCCCCAGGCATGTTGGCGGGTGTCCATGTGGCTCTGAGCAGTAACGGAAAGAAAGACTGACTCCGCGAGGACGAAACAGAGAGTTCGAGAACCCTTCCCACAAGCGAAGCCAGTGGAACCAGGTTCCCACACCTTCTCTCCACCTGCTGCTATTGTTGGGGGCATGTAGTTAAAAACATATTATATAACGGGTAAATGCGGTCGACTGGAACATGGCAAAAGGGGGTGCACAGACCAAGTACCGTGAGGCGTATAAATAAATACACCTTATTCATCCAAGTTTCACACCTGTGTAGACCACTCAGCAACTGAACGATCGCCAGTGAACCTTTGCAAAGGACTATGTGTGTTTATTTGTAACATTTGCTCCGTTTGAGCTAGAATCACACTTTACAGGCCTGGATTGGAGACTAATTCTGCCATTAGCCTGCCTCATGTTAGCAAAAGAAACCCCATTCATCTTTTGCTTCCGCCCACCAGCATGGGGCAATGGGTCAGCCACTTCATCTGTTGGCTTCTTGCACTAGGACTGATGACATTTTGCCGGATCACATGTGCATATCCCCTGAAAGTAGGGAATCTTTGTATGGGGCCCGGTGGGCCTGGGCTGCTGGCCTCTCCTTTAGATTTTTGCCGAATCCTTTTCACATACTAGATAGGTTTGCAAATAAAAATTATCAACTCGCCGAGGCAAGGACTATGGGCTTTGTCAATGTCAATGTTTGATTTTGTTGAAACCTGTGAATTATGCAGCATGTTTGATTATGTGGCAAACAGAATAAATCCGTAGGTATGCAGAGTACACAACATGCAACGTATAGCACAGTGTGCATGTTCAGTGAACAGCGTGCAGCACGGGATATATATACACTGGACTGTGCTGAATGCACAGGGTGCTCTTGGTATTATGCAGAGTGCATTATATACAGCTTTGAGTACATAGTGCTATGTAAAGTGCACATCAGATGATGTTCACACATTGCATAGCCTAGATGACACATAATATACATTGCTGAATACATAACGCATAATAGATGCCTTTGAATACAGAGGATAAAATACCCTGCACACGGTATGCATAGCATAATGGAAAGTGTTCTGCATATCCTGGCCAGCATGCAGTGCTCATTATGTTATACATATGGTGCATAAGCATTACACAGCAAAATCTGTACACAACTCCCAAAATACAATCACAATGCACACAGCGCAGACTGATAACAAGGGCCAGCCAACACATACTGCACGACCAGATATACAGAAGACAGCACACGAAGAACATGACGCACATTCAGGGGCAGATCTACAAGGAAGTGCCGCAGCGCGGCAACGCAAGCCCTTTGGCTGCGCCACGCTGCAGCACTTCCGAAGCACAGGATTGCGACATATTTACAATAATATGTCGCATTCCTGTGCTCTCCCTGCGCTGGCGCACAAACTGCAGCCATGCGCCGGCGCAGGCACCCTTGCACCATGGTGCAAGGATGCCTGCGTCATGGGGAGATTGTTGTTGTGCAGGAAGGGGCACCTTGCTGCACAAAAGCAATCACTACAGGCATTTTCCTCTTTCAATGCATGCTGTAGAATGCAGCACGCTTTGAAAGAGGAAAAAACGAGGAGAAATGAAAACATTTCTCCTCGTTGCGCCTCGGGGAGGCGTAGCATTGACACGCATTTCCAGATTTACGATTCCTCGTAAATCTGGAAATGTGTCTCGTTCCATGGGTGTTGTGTGGGAACACCCACAGCAACACCCATGGAATGCCCCTTCCACGCAAAGTGCTGCGTGTGAAGGGGCCATATTTACAAGGAGAGGAAAAGTCACGCAGGGTGGCTTTTCCTCTCCTTGTAAATATGGAGAAGTGGAATGCGCCTCCAGTACGTCACAAAAAGTGACATACTGGTGGCGCAGGGGGCTTGTAAATTTGCCCCCAGAATCCAAGGTCAACAGTATGAAACTCACGCCACAGTGTGGGATCCATAACAAGCCTCTCTCACAGTAATGGCACAGCACCGTGACAGAGTTTGCGGCACCTGCTACACAACACGCGCTTCAAAGCCTCGAACACACAACGAAGGCTCGGATCAGGAGACACACCGAATGGAACACTGCACAGGAGGCAATGTACACCCTGCAGACCCCAGGATACGCAGTGCATACTGAAGAGTCCAGGATACACTGACAACAAAGTATAGCTGGCGATACAAGGTGCTTCGAACACTGCCTTGTATACACTGCACAAGAAACACCCACATAACATACAGAGATGCCCACCTAGGGTGACCAGATTCTCAAAACAGAAAACCGGGACAGGTCATAGACATAGAAGTAGGACTACAGTTTGCAGCAACCTTTGACATAAAAGTAGGACTATTTGACAGCTGTCATAGACATAGAAAAAGGACTGCAATGAAAGCCCCCTCCACAGACACAGATGAAGAATTAAGGACGACAAATGAGAGGTCTTTTATTGACTGTAAACTTTGTCACAAAAGTGACGCAAACGCAGCGCAAACAGTTGCCTTGGGTTTTACTTTCCATTGCGCATCCTGATTTGCATTGGAAAGTATCCATAAAGTAAAATAGTGGTAAACGCTACTTTGCATCAAGGGGGTGTACATGGGGGTTCGATGCAATCACCCATGGATTTTGATGGTAATCTCTAGTGGGAAAAGTATTTTACTTTGTCAAAGCATAATATTTTGTACTGGACGGGAGACCCTTCCAATACAAAACCTATGCTTCACAAGCACACACTTGCACTCTAGCGCAAAGGTGTGTGCACTGGTGCAAGGCAGCCTAATGTGTTCCACCGCTAGCGATAGAGCAGCAGAGACAGATCTCAGAGGTATGGCGCCGTTGTACTGTCTCAATTTCATGCAACGCAGTAACTTTAGTTACTGCTCTGTGTGAAAACGCAGCAAATCGGCCCCTTTGTTTCTCCAGGCCAGACACTCTTAACATATAATGGCCAGCAGTATGGATGACGTGACTCCTATACCTTGTAGCCCACATCTTTTGTAATATTTCCTACACACTGATTAACATGCTTGTTTAATTAATGGTCTCTATATAAGATGAAGGGCCACTGGAATTATGTGGCAGCGAAGCACTACATTTTGTGGCAAGTGGAATGCCACATCACCTGGTGACGGCTGACGCCAGCTTTATATGTGGTCTCTGTACAGCGCAGAACCACCACTACCAGCTGAAGAAGCCTCTGTGACACATCCAACCTTCATGTAAGCCCCCCTGCAGCATCTTTGTTAAAAAAAAAAAAAAAGATAGTCTTCAAAAAGCAGAGTTGCTTTGACCTATTCATGCAGCCCAGAGGGATCCACTCCTGCTGGTGGGCGCAAGTTCCTATTTATGGTTGCATTTTTTTTCTTTGTATCACCATATTTTTTTTACACCTGATGGCTAAGTAAAGTAAATAAACACAGCAAGGCAATGTTAAAAATTATAGCAGATGTTTTTTGTTTAAAGTAAATGTAAAATGAGATGAAATTGCCGATATTTGTCTCTGGGAAAGATGGCAACCCTAGGGACCCCATCCAAATCGGATTGGTGCTCAAGAAAGTTTGAACGAATGGCCGGATTTTTTTAGGGAGGAGTGGAAACAACACAGCAAGAATGTCATTGTGCCAGCCATTGGGGCAACAGCATGTCCGAAACACAAGCACGGCCCTGCTCTGCTCACTGGAGTCAGAGGTCACTGCCCGCCCCACGATCCAGCCAGCCACCAGTGTGACCCTGCTCTGCCATTTAAAGCAAGCGTGTGGACTGCTGAATTAAGCAGCAGCCAGAAGCGAAAGGGGCTTTGATGGGAACCAACCTGCATGGCCCCTCCCAAGCACTGACAGCACCAGCAAGTCAGGACCCTGCCTCCATATCAGAGCTGCTCCACCCACGATCCATCAGAAGCCACAGATGTGCCCTCCCAGCCTACAAACCATCACAAGACTCCAGAACTTAAAAGGCATTCTTGCTGTGTTGTAGAAAGATAAGGGAAATACCGAGAGAAAATGTCTCTCTTTAAAGGATTTCCGTTCCCACAACAACCTCACCTGGAGAACCCTCACGCCGTTACTTCGCCAGTAGTGAGAAGTGAGCATGCGCACATCTTTTTAACACCAGTGCGTATGCTCAACTTACCCACTACTCAAAGCCGGGACGTTTCTATGCTCAACCCAGCAATTATCCGAAAACCGGGACATTTATGCATTTTGGAGGAAAGTGTCGGGACACTTCACCAAAAACCGGGACCGTCGGGGGAAAACCGGGATGTCTGGTCACCCTATGCCCACCACACGTGCACAGCACTGTGTGCACAGGCTTGGAGCAGCCTGATTACAGAGGAGCCCCGAGTTCACTCTGAGAGGACCAGGGTGGGGCTGAGGAGAGAGGGTGACTCACCAACCTATAAGGGGTTCAGGCAATATAGCTCAGAGGGTTCAACAACAGATGAAGAAATGAATTTGCTATTTACATGTTTAGGTTCTAGCGTTGCTGGTCTGAAAAGATTGCAAAATAAAGTGCTGCAAAATAGCTGCAAAATTCCCATATTTGTGCCACAAAATTTGGTAACCACGCCGCAATATCCTGGGGGTTCTGAGTGACCAATGGACCTATTTGTAAAACAGGACGGACACGGAGTGAACATGCATTGCTACAGCATCAGTCACAAGGACAGAGACACTCCGGTTGGTGAACATGCTTCTGGGCCAGGAGTTAACACTAAAGGCATGAGTGACAACTCAAGTGGCAATGTCATTGAAAACTTGTGAATTCTGATTGATGCAATGAGTTGGTGCAGAAACAAAAGTAGGACAAAGATACACAGTAGCCTACATGAACCTCCTACTCTCAGCCCCGCGCCCCCAATCTTCAGCCAATCTGCATAAAGCGCCAGTATTCGGTAGTACTGGAGGCGGCTTCTGTGAAAATCTGTGAGCGCTTATTCATTTACAAATTAGGCACTGATTTCTGTGATTAAAAAGTATAATTTTCCAAAGAAGCAGATAGTAATTGAACTTACCGAGCTTTGCCTAGAAGAGGAAGCAAACCGCCGACTGTTACTTACAGGAATAAACAATCACATTCACGCTGCATCTCACTGCAGAGCGAAAAGGAAACCGCTTTGTTGTCATTTTCCACAGCGCCCAGTGGTGTACTTAGCGCCTACTGATACTCTGTTTTAGGCACTATGGGGTTTTTGAGGCAATTCTTCCTGTTGGAAAACTGCAAGTGTCATTTCGAGTAAACCCTTGTCTAGGTTAACATTGTAGTGAAGTATTTTGTGTGCTAATGTTATTAGCAGAAATGGAGAATTTAAAACTACCTAAGCCAAAGCAATGAGGAGTAAAGAGGCACATTTATTATTTTATTGGTCGATTACAATTAAAAATGAAAACATTTTTTTTTGCCTTAACTATATACAATATTTGGGGGCGTGGCCAAGCCGTCGACCAAGATGGCCGCACGGCATTGAAGCTCCGGCACCCAGTGACCCTCATCGGTCAAAAACTACATGATTCTGCCATTCCCACCATTGGAAATGTCGCTCAATGAACAACCGACGCTGCGGCGGCGCCGCTGAGGGCGACGGATCCCGGCTCCATTCCATCGAGCTGCCACTGGACCTTGCCGTGGCGTGTGGTGGCCCAGCCTGTCTCGGAGACCCTGCGACGTCAGGGGTCACGGGTGAGCCTGAGGCAGGAGCTGCGGTGCTCTGCTGGGCCCCCTGCCCGCCCTGGGCCACCTCGGCTGGAGGCGCCGAGACCTGATTGCCGGTAACGTAGCAGGAGTGAGCCGAGACTGCCTGCATCTGGGACCCGGGTGAGTGAAGTAGGCCACAGCGGAGCTTGCAACACGTGCGGCCTGGCGCCACCCGCGTGGGCCTGACTCCACTCCGCTGTCCTCCCCGGGCCCAGCACCACCCCCCAGGATACCTGTGCCGGCTTTGCCCGCTCCACCGCAGTGCCGCACACACACTCCCTCACTCCGGTGTGGAGGACGGAGGAACGTGGGGAGAGGCCCCACACTGATTGCACGCACCGGCAGCGCGCCCAGGGTGGGACTCTGACTCATCCTGTGTGGAATACACTCCACGTGGGTTCCTTGTGGCTGCAGGAGCACCGCTTGGAGATCACCCCCCCCTATTCTTTGCGCTAGGACCGAGCGCATCGCCATCTATCAGGGGGATCAAGGAGAAGAACAACACTGCCTAGGCCACAACGTTGGGACCGCGCTGGACCCCATCTACTTCTTTCTGTACCTACACACTTAACTTTTACGAGCTGAGCTCCCCACATATAGTCCACGACTCCCAGTGGCTTCTTGGGACTACAGGGGCACCGCTTGTAGATCGCCCCCTCTCCTCTCTGTGCCAGAGACCGAGCGCATCGCTACTGATCAGGGGGAACAAGGAGAGGAAAACCACCGCCTGGGCTGTGGCATTGGGACCCTGCTAGACCCCATCTATTTTTTTTTTACTCCTGCACATCCAACTGCACGAGCTGTACTCTGCCTACTTATGCAGGACAATACCCACTGGGCCCCATAGTTGGAGTGCGACCTCCGTCATGTGCTCCCAGATCCCCTCCGCCTGCTGATCTCCTGGGCCTGACTCCTTCTGGCGCCTACAGCGGGGGTGCCCCGATACCCTCCTTTCCCTCTGGGATTCCCCTTTCTTTGGGGTCCATCGGACTGGCTACTCCCTGCTGTGGCGCCACCCCCTGCTTTTGCACCACAGTGTTCCCACCATACCTCACTTGCCTTACCTGGCTGCCACCCTCGTTTAAATTGAAGAAGTGGGTCGAGGTGATCTAAAACAACGTAGGCTTACCTTTGACAGACCAGGCAAATCGTAGCGCTCCGGTCAGTGCCTCGGTGCAGAGGGCGAGTTGGAGCCGGACACACAGCCCCCTGCCCTGGAGGGCATGGCAGCTATCATGGCGGAGCTTCGTGCAGGATTTTGTGCTATCGACTCCAGATTTGACTCCCTCACCTCCCGACTTGACAGAATGGAAGAACGCCTTGATGGACACAACCCCCATCTCGATGAGGCTGAAAAACGTATCTCTACCGATCAAGACCAGACCAAAGACACCACGCGCCTGTTGGAAAAGCTGGAGCGATTGCTCAAGACCGTAGCAATAAAGAATGAAGATTTAGAGGCCCGATCACGGAGAAACAATATTCGTATTTTGGGCCTGGCGAAATCTACAAATACTGGGCGCCCGAGCTCTTTGTTGAGACATTGCTCACCGAACTTTTTGGAACGGACCAATTCTCCAAGACCCTCCTCGTGGAGAGGGCGCACAGGTCACAGTGCCCCCACCCTGCCCCGGGCACCACTCCATGGCCTATAATTGCACGCCTACTCAAATATAGGGACCAGGACACAGCTCTCCGCCTGGCCTGAGAAAATGCACCGATACAGTATCAAGGCTCCACACTCTCCTTTTACCAGGACCACACAGCCGCAGTTCAAGAAGTCTGTCGCAAATTTACGGGTGCTGAGCTGAAGCTTCGTACGCTTGGTCTCAAGTACGCCATGCTCTACCCTGCATGACTGCGGGTACTAGTAGGCAACAAACCTTGCTTTTTTGACACCCCAGATGATGTCCTGACCTTCTGTAAGCTGCAAAAGGATAACAACCGCAGTAGCCCCCTCACTCCTCTGGTCATTCCTCCACGGATCGACAACTAGCGGCAAGCGCTGAACTCTTCCCCTCGGGGTGATGGCTGCCTGTCCTCCCCTCTTTACTGTCTTTTTTCCCCGTTAACGGCCACCCACTTGGAACTGAACAACGGCTGCAATGTTTCCAAATATTATAAATGTTTTTGTATTCCTCTTTTGCAAGTTATATAGTATACAGAATGGGCATTGGGCATTGGGCATCTGAGGCGTTGCCCGCCCCCTATGGATGACTCTGAATGGTTTGATTTTGGGACACTCTTTTTTTTGTCGGGGTATTGGGTGTTCACCAGGCCCTTGAGCCCTGGTGTGGGTGGAGGGTGGGTTTTTTCTTTGGGTTTTTGCTCCCTTATATTCCTCTCTTTAGCTCTTCTCACTTTCCCCGCTCCCTCCTCCCTATGTTCTCCCCCCTCCTCCACATATAGTACTCTCTATAAGCTGCACCAGATATGCACGCACACACACCCCTCCCTATGATCCTGACCTTCGGCCCAGTGTTGAGGCGAAACTGCTTACCTGGAATGTGCGAGTACTCAACAACCCCAGGAAATGTAAACTTGTGCTAGCCTACCTTCGTAGGCACAACGTTAAAATAGCATTCCTACAGGAAACACATCTTCCCCCGCAAACCTCTCCCCCATTCGCTTACTCATGGGGTCCCCATAGATTTTTCTCAGGCTACAGCACTTACTCCCGTGGAGTGTGTATCCTAATTCACCGCACCCTTCCTTTCACCCAGCAGCTCACTGTCGCCGACACACACGGGCGGTACCTTTTGGTGGCTGGAACACT
The DNA here is from genome assembly GCA_963921515.1 of Calotriton arnoldi. Taxonomy (NCBI): domain Eukaryota; kingdom Metazoa; phylum Chordata; class Amphibia; order Caudata; family Salamandridae; genus Calotriton; species Calotriton arnoldi. Next base: position 13,239 of record CAWUFW010022478.1, on the reverse strand, counting down.
GATGGGCAAAACAATCACGTTTCTTAACGTCTACGCTCCTAACACAGATGACCCCACTTTCTTCTCAGATCTCCACGCCCTGCTCAACAGACATGAATACGACACACTGCTTCTTGGGGGGGATTTGAATTTATGGCTTGACCCTAGCCGCGACTCTTCCAGCTCCGGGCAGAATACAAAACCCCAAGCCCATCGAACATTCCAAGATCTTTTGCACTCCCTAGCACTACGTGATATATGGTGACATCACCCTGACGCACCAGGTTACACATTTCATTCGGCACCGCAAACGACCTGGACATGGAAAGATTATTGGCTTACCAACGCACTCGGCTGCCAATGGACCAGAGACATAGAAACGGTACCCCGTACTTTGTCAGACCGTGCCCCTGTGCTCCTCCACCTAAAAATTCCATACACTACTGGGTGGGAACATAGATGGACCTTCCTGGCCACAGCTTTGTTGGATGCGCTTTTCAAATCTGAACTACATGAAGCGATTAGCGAATATTTCACACTAAACTCTGGCTCTGTGACACAATACGCAACATTATTGGACGCCTTTAAGGTCTATATTTGTGGCGTTTGCATATCCAAACAGGCCGGGTCCTACGCTCAGTACGTGGTAGTCTTGCCCGACTTGAAACAGAACTGGCGCATTTGGACAACTCACCCACCACGCCGGACACCCCTAACAAACGCAACGCTCTCATACTTGAATTTAATGAACATGCTGACAGAGAGGCCACATTACTGGGCAAGTATCATGCGGCACGTAGATACGGAGAGGGAGAGCGCTCTGGCAGGACTCTTGCACGTCTGGTGCGACCCACCTGGGGAACTGGACATATCGCCTCACTGCGATGGCCTGACGACTCTATCGCTACTGACAATGACGATATAACAGCAGAGCTAGTCTCATACTATCAATCCCTATATGCGACCAAACTCCCCACTGACTTTACACATCATCTCGCCTACTTGGAAGAGGTTGCAATGGTATTGCTAACCAGGGGACAGGCGCAATTCCTAAGTGAACCCTTCACCATGGAAGAGATTGGCCAGGCCATAGATGCTCTTGACGGATCGAAGGCCCCTGGCCTTGATAGTCTGTCCGGGGTCTTTTACAAAACGTTCAAACACTAACACCACATCTGCTTGAGGTGTATGCCGCAGCACTTGCTAATGGCGCCCTCCCCCTTCAATGAGGGAAACAGCAATATCCCTCCTGTTGAAACCTGGCAAAGACCCAACCACTTGTAATTCTTATCGCCCCCTCTCCTTAATAAACTTCGACAACAAAATGCTTGCTAAGATGTTAGCCAATAGGCTATCACTGCTGTTAGACCAAATTCTTTCACCGGTACAATCTGGTTTCATACCGCATAGATCGACTGCCCTGAATCTCCGGACTGTATTCTCAGTAATAAATAGGATATCGCCATCCATCCCAGCAGCAGTGGCTCTTCTCGACGCAGAGAAGGCCTTCAACTCCCTAGAGTGGCCTTTTCTCTTCGCCACACTACGTAAACTTGGCATACCAGCAAACTTTATTGCATTGACTGCCCTCTTATACTCGTCCCCCACGGTCAGGCTCCGAGTGAACGGTTCTCTCTCTCCCCCCTTTCCGGTCTCCCGTGGCACACGCCAAGGCTGCCCTCTTTCTCCCCTGCTCTGAATGAATATGTGAATGGACAAAGAACTGTTCAACTTAAAAGTATCAGAAAAGTATACAGTTTGAAATAAAAGAGCGGATGGGTAATGTCATGAACCCGTGAGAAATGACAGAAGTATGAACTTTCCACAAAGAACTGGTTGGAACAAGGATATTCATAATGAGATGTATACTGACCCGAATGGACCAATTAGAAAGAATCTCGCCATAAAGATGTAACATTTTCACTTAGTAAGCTAGTATTAGGGTATAAGAAGACCTACTCTTAGAGGGGAGGGGTTCGTTCTTTGTTTTTGGTTGATGTTGCTGCTGCTGATGAACCGATGCTGTTGCTGATATTTTATATTTTTGATTGAGCATGAGACGCTGCTTTTGGAGAATCTTTTTACTCCAAATAGATTTTTCCATTTAAAACTATTAGGGGCCCATTACGATGGCGGGCGGAAGCACAACCGCCGTGCTGGCGGATGCAAAAACCACCAGTTACCGCCGGCACGCAGCAGTCCACACGCCCGCCCAATTATGATGCGAAAAGCAGGCCAAACACCGCCGGCAAGCCAGCAACACCGTCCGCCATCAAAGTGCGCCCGCACACGTAGCGGCGCAGCCCAACTGACACACACCGTCCGACGAAACACGTCCCGCCCGGCGCATAAATTACGATGCCGCAAACAAACGGCTCCCACGGCAAAGAGACACCGCACGTGAAAGAGAGGCGGAAACACGGACGCAGAGCACGGACAACGAAGAAGCGGCACCCCGGGCATGAATCCAGCACTGCAGGCCCTTCCCATGCTTCTGCTGATGCACCACCAAGGACGCAACGTACCGCGGAGACGCAGGTAGGCACACACACAACAAGTGCACGCAAACAGCGCACACAGTGCAAGGGCGGAAAAAGCGGACAACCCCCCACCAGCGCGTGCACACTACACATCCACCATTGCATCCACATATGACACACAGGCCAAATCCTAACATCGCAGAACACATGTGTACACACCACCTGGGACTAGGAACCAACCACCCCGTCACGGCCCCAAAGCGCCGATGACGCCGCCACACATGCGCACAACGCAGAGGCCAACCGCAGCGCCATGCATGCGTCGCACACAGACACAGGGACACAACCAAGCAGCACACACATCAGCCCCACCCCGAACGCACATGACACGTGACAGGCCGGCCACAGACATGTCCCCAACGCCCAATTCACGGACAACACCCAACGCCACACAACCGACGCACACATGTCAGTGAAGTCACGCAACAGCAGGACACACCCCAGTGTAACAAACATGGCGAAGCACACAGCGGCGGCAACACCAACTAGGAGAAGCAGGGCTCCTTCGGGAAGAGGAACGCCAGTACCACACTGAAAAACCCATACCACCCTGCACATATGAACAAGACACATGAAACGGAACACCAAAGAGCCCGGGGACCGACAACAGGTGGCCCAAGAATTACATCCACACACAAGGCCCAACGCAGAGCGGAAAGGCAGCCTGCCGCCCACACAAGGGAGAGCAGACAGCACTGAATGACCTTCCATTCCAACACCGAAACCACAGCCCTACGACAGAAGCCGGTGAATACAGCCATTGTCCAAGAATAGACCAACACAGGCATGCCGAGGAGACCGACCACACGGCAGATAGCGCATATCACAGAAGCACACAACGGACGGGGAAGAAAGAAGAAAACACTCCCCCATGTCGGCCACATGCAAGTTAATTGGAAGGAGTCACACAGCACTGACCTTGAACTGTCTGAGAAGCATGTGGGAAGAGGGCCCGTGTCCTCCAAACAAGCCAACAGAACACAAGTCCTGTCTCCCCACGACTACACAGAGCTCACAGCAACCCCGGAGCGTGCACATTGCAGACTGCACACACAGCCGGAGCACGCCACCTCTACGAACCGCTGCGAAATGGCAACCGCAACACACCTACCCAACTACGCCGAACAGCTCAAGCTGTACCAAACCAACACGATACATACATTGGGATGCGATCTCCTGTCCCTGCTGAACGTAAGTTACCGACTGACTTACCGCATCACATTGTTCAGCTGCGTCATGCCCGTCTTCTACTGTCGGAGGTGTCCCTACCAGCATCCCGTCGAGATATGCCTCTCCAACCCGGCATGTCTGAAGGCGGACCTGCTACCACTACTCCTCCCTCTGGACGCACACGACAGGGCCTGCTCTGCCTATGGGGGCATGGCGTATGTGGCCAACATCGCACGCGCACTGAAATGGAACCACTGTGCCTCCACACGACGGATCATCGAGAACAGCTACATCGAATGTCACCCAGCATGCCCCATCATGGTCCTCCAAGGGACAACCTACGAACAACACCTTGACAGCCACCATCCGCTTCATTGGCTGGCAAACATGTACACCACCAATGACATGGAAGCCCTGCTGGACGGCATCGCATACCTGACAACCTGTAAATACGTCGGACCACAACGCAGGTTCCCCGAGTGACCTATGAAGTCCAACCCCGCACCCATGCTCAGCTTCCGCACGGACTGGCCAGTCACCACCACAACAGCCATACCAAACGACCGGCAACTGTAACCACACCATCAACGACATCGCCATGACATCGGACATGACCGGGACATGCACACTGTTCCCCATCACATCCAGGAACACCGCATGCATCGTGGGAGGCAGTGGCATGGGCTCTGTGCATCGCACCCACATGGACGGAACTGCACGAACAACCAGGACACGACATGGATCCAGCGCACATGGACACACACACCGCTCAGTGGACATGAATAGGTCGCCTGGAGTCTGTGGGTGCTGCACCCCTCCCACCCCCGCCCCGGGAATCCCATACCAGGACCTTTGCATGGACGACAAGTGCATACAACAACAACACGACCCCAGTGACTGTGACATGTCCAGTAACCACCACAGTGCAACAACAAGTGGCACGCCGCTGCATGCACGCAAGCACATGCCCTGATGTCATCTCACATGCACGCGTGCATGAGGAACAACCGCAGCAAACCTGTCACATGGAACTGAGATGGACTGTGCCCATGATGCCGAGCGGTCTGGTAGGCTACATGTATACCGTCTGTGTCAAAGTCCGCAGCTCCGCAGCTATACGTAAATGTACATTAGCACAGCCTTGGCCAAGCAGATGTAACCCCACACCCTATCCCATTCGTAATCATGCTCAGTATATCCTCAACATGTATTCCGCTGCCAGTAGTGTCCACTATACTGCATCACAGAGGACAGAAGACTCAATATAATGTTTGAAACCAAAACTGTCTCCGCTGACTCATTTCACAAGTACGAATGAGAGAGGATGAGAGTATGTGAAGTACACGGCAGTCGTGACATGACCATGTAGTCCACTGGTATTGGATGTCAACGCAAATGAGTAGCACTACTGTGGAAGACACACATGTGTCGTGTGAAGTCGTATGGACGCAGTGCTCAGGTGGGTGGGTGCGACGGGTAGATGCGCACATGCCAAGTTGGAGCACGCCGTGTTGGGAGGGGTCATGAACAGTACACCACCGCTTCCCTGGGCATTGTGAGAGGACACCTGTCGGGGGGAGTGAACACGTGTGTGCACAGCAGCCGGGCACACGTACAAGGCGGTACCAGGCGCACCTCAGCCCACCCTCTGTGGACAAGCTGGATCCTGTTGTGCGCCCGCCATGCCCCTTGACAAGGCACACACAGCCCCAGTCGACCAGGTGTAACCCCAACATAGTCAATCCGCACAGGCGATACAGGGCACGGCATGGCAGTGGAGCATGGTGTGTGAGAGGTCTCCTCGCGCTCCTCCTGCTCATATCACGCAGGCAATAGAACCTCAACGTCTAGCATGGCACAAGTCAGATGGAAGTGTAGGGGGACGCACCACAGCACGAGCAGCACTGACGTCACGGGAGGTGGCTCGCACCATCCCATCCATTGCCCATCATACCAACCACGCCACATGCCATTGCGACTAAGTGCAAGCGCGTGCGCCACCACCCCCGAGCCCTCCCCAGAGAGGCCAAAGAGTGAATGTGTGGGCCATCAGCCACAGACGGACGCGGCCTGGCCGCAAGGGCAGCCACAGCCACTGGGTGTCGCAGGTGGCGGATCCGGAAGGCGAAGACTGTGATGCATAGTCCATGCAGGCCGGGTCTCCATTTGGGGCACCACGCAGGTGGACGGCGTCCCGCCACACATCATACCCTGAGACAGCCCACTCGTGCAACTGGACCCACACATACACTCCTTGCCCTCTCTGGTGCGAGCTTGGGGCTGCCTGTGCAAGCGCTAGCCTCGCAGGTGAGCATGCATATTGGGGGAGCGAGGGGAGGACATGAGGGCTGGGGCGAAGATGACTGTATCACTGTCAGTTAGTACAAGGGATGACCCAGATGTGGAAAGGAAGAGACGTGTCCCGTGTGCACTGCAACTAGTCGCCAATCCAACTACCCCCCATGTCCGGAATGTAAGCCCGCACCTAGGCCCGCCCATCCGCCACATCGAACATACCACCAGCACGACAACCTTCCCATTCGAAACACTGACTGGGGGTGGCGACCAGTGTACAATCATGTGTAGCCTACCCACGCGTACATGTGGGCCCTCCATGATCCATGTCACCTGCGGCAAAGTCATGACATGCGCAATGAGGGAAGTGAGGAGAGCTGTCCGCCCCACGCGCAGAAGGTGCATCAGCTCCACAGACCCAGCAGCGAGTCCAGCAGGGGTCACATGTGCAGGGGCAGCTGTGCCTGGTGTGAAGGCACATGCATATAGACAGCACATCGACCAATGTGTAGTCTGCCCACATCTACAGTCCATCATCATGCGGACATAGGAATTGAACACAGGGCAACACATCTTAGCTGGTGCACCCACCGTGACCAACAATGCGCAATCATCGACGTACCCGCCCTGTGCATGGCCCCCCACCCAACGGAGGCACATCCAGTGCCACCATCCCACACACACAAGCCTTCCACGGAACATGCTGTGTCCAATGGTCAGTACAGAGTCAGCGCCCATCTGGTGGATCCTGAACAGGAGACACATGCACACACATGCCAGCTCCCACTATGTACGACTGCCACCTGGCACGTGCAATGTAACCTCTCACCTGTGACGTGTGACTGCAAGCACACAGCCGTCTTGGCATGGGGCTGTCAATGTGGACACCAGTCAATGTTTCGGGAGCTGTGATCCGTACAGTGCTGTACATAGGGTGCAGTGCTGACACCTACTACTGTCTCATATCCCCTCGTGCCACAGGTCCCACTTGTATTGGCCGCTCAGCCCGTGCCCACATCGTCGTCGTCGTGTGCCATACTCATCCAGCCTCGGAAGCAGTTCCATGCTCAGCAGACACTCATGTTGCCGTGGCGTTGCCGCTTGACGAATATGCAGTCAGTCCCCATCAGCACGCCCCGCAAGTCATTGGGGCCTAGATCCCCATGTGCATGCACATGGCAGTGGTATGTCTCACTTGCCATTGCCATTGTTGGGAGACCTGTGTAAGTGTATTGTGGCCGTGCCGTCCCAGCTTGACAGCTGGGCTGTGGCTCATGTGCTTGCTCAGTCATGTCAGTGATGTGTATGCGAAATTGCTATGTGCCGTGTTGCTTTGACATGTGTCCTCTGCCATTTAACCCAGGCGGAGACCGAACATTGACCGCCCATACCAATTGCTGGCGGACATGGACGATACAGAGGTAATCAGGAAGTTTCGGCTGGACAGGCCAACTCTGCATCGACTGTGTGCCATGTTAGAGCCCCATCTCCGTCCCCGCAGGGTGTATCCGACTGCTGTCACCCCCACGGCTAAGGTGATGGCCGCCATGCATTTCTTCGCCACTGGGTCATTCCAGCACACAGTGGGCAGTGGAGGAGGGATGTCCCAGCCCATGTTCAGCAAGGTGCTGAGGGATGTACTGGCAGCCATGATGCTGTACCGGAACAGGTACATCCGCTTCCCCAGGGCTCGTGAATTGGCGGCAGTGAAGGGTGCATTCTATGCCCTTGGCAGAATCCCACACGTCGTGGGAGCCATTGACTGCACTCATGTTGGCCTTGTTCCACCACAGGCCACTGAGCACCTGTACCGCAACAGGAAGCACACGCACTCCCTGAATGTGCAAGTGGTGTGCCTTGCGGACATGGTGATCACCCACGTGTGTGCAAAGTTTCCAGGCTCGGCCCATGACGCACACATAATGCGCAACAGCATCTTGCCACGACTGATGGCCAATCTGCAACAGGATCGTGCCTGTATTGTCGGTGAGTATGTGGAGTGGTGTAGCGTGCTGGTTGTGCGATGCTGTCCCCTGTCCAGTTGGAATAGCTACGGTTCTCTGTGTCCCTCACACCCAGGTGACTCTGCGTACCCGAATGGGGCATGGCTGCTCAGTCCATTGAGGAATCCTCGCACCCCAGCAGACGATCGATACAATGAGGCACATGGGAGGACCAGACGTGTGGTCGAGCGTACCTTTGGCCTCCTCAAGTCCAGGTTCAGGTGCCTGGACCGCACCGGGGGTGCACTGGCGTACTCCCCACAGAAGGTGTGCCAGATAGTGGTGGCGTGCTGCATGCTGCACAATCTGGCCATTCGGAAGCAGATCCCCCTCATTGTGGATGACGGAGATCAACCAGGGCCCCAGCCCGCAGACCAGGACAGCTCGAGTGAGGTGGACAGCGGAGAGGAGGAAGCTGGGAATGTGCGCCAGCAGCTCATCGCCCGCTACTTCACTTGACGGTGAGTGTCCATGTACGACGGATGATGTGTCTGTATCTGTGCAGGTGTGTGTGTGCTGTGTCAGGGTGGCCGTATGTTCACTGCGTGCAGTGTGTCAACGCTCCATGGCCAGGGTAGTATGCCACTGTTGGTGACTGTGGCATTGTGCCCTATTGCTCTGTGCGATGTGTGTACATTGCTTGTAGTTGTTGACATGTACTGTGTGATGGGTGTGTGACACACTCATTGAATGTGCTCCTGTTCTGTCTCCCACCCCTAGGTCCCTACAGGCCCTCCGGATTCCATTGCCATGCCACGCATCAGGTGCCCTTCCGCCCAAGGTGGCCGTTGTATTCCGTACAAATAAAACACAGGGCACAAACAGCAGTTAGTGAATAAGGTGCATTTATTACGAACTGTGACATGTGATTGTGTGTAAGGTGATAACAAAAGTGGTGCGTGCAGTGACAATGAGCTGTCGGTCATGGCTGCGTGATGATCAGGGTGTACCCACTGGTTCTATGTCCATAGTCCAACACACACATGCCATCCAGCTGGCTGTGTGGAGTGGGATCGTAGAGCAAGTCAATGCAGTGGCTGGTCAAGGAAGGCTGGCGGAAGGCTGGCTGGCTGCCTCACTTGCGACTGGAGCGTGCGAAGTCCTCCCGGGAGATCTGTTTCCTCTTCGGACGGCCCCTTCCACGTTTGGGAGGGGGGTGTGTGGTGGCGACCTGCTGGTGGTGGGTGAGGTGTGCTCACTGGCTGTGGACGCAGGGGAAGTGGACACTGCTGGCCGACCCTGCGCCCTAGCAGGTGGTGGCGGAGGTGGTGTTGCTGGCCTTGCCTGTGACCCCACCGCCACCACCAGCTGGCCCATGAGGTCCACGAGTTGGTCCATACGGGACACGAATTGGCCCATATGGGCGTCCATGGACCTCAGCACCCCCAGCACCTCCCGCGTGTCAGTAGCAGACCTGGCCCATTGTCCTTGGGCCTCTTCATAGGCCCCAAGGACTCTGGCCATTTGAGGCAGGGCATGGCTCCCAGGGGAGGCTGGCGTTTCCCTGACCCTGCTCCTCCTACCAGTCCTGCTGCCACCGGCCTGCCCACTAGCCACATTGCTCACCACGGTCCTCGCTGTGGCTCCCAGGGTGGATCCAGTCGGCCGGGCCACCACCTGCGCTGGGGCTGGTGCCAGCGAAGACGTGGTGGTGGTGGAGGCGGTGGTGGTCGGTGCGGCGATGGTGGCGGTTGCGGCAGTGGTAGTGGCCGCAATGACCGTGGGTGTGGCCGCAACGACAGTGGCAGCAGGGGACTGGGACTGTTCAGCATCCCTGGATGATGGGTTGGTGGGTAGGAGGGGTCCTGGGGAGCGGCTGGGCCCTGCCACGCCAGATGGGCCAGCTTGGTGGTCCGTGTCCGAAGAGGTGGACAGATCCTCCAGATCCGTGTGTCCTCGTTGGGGGCTTGTAGGCTGGCTGTGCTGGCTGCTGTCTCCATCCCCAGCGTCCAGCAGTTCGTCACCTGTGGAGAAAATGAGATTTGTTATTGTGTTGCACCTGGCGAAGTATGTATTAGTCGTCTGACATTGGCAGTTCGTGCAATCTCGTACATGGGTTTCCCGGAGGCGAGTGTGTGGCTGTGGCATCTGTAGTTGTGTGTGCTAGGCAATGGGACTGTGTGCTGTGCACATGTGGCATGGGACGGATTGGCCATGCCGATGGGTGTGTTGCTTTGCCCCTACTCATTGTGACTCTGGTGTATGCGGGCTCCTGGCCCATCCTGGGTCTGGTTTGTACTTTGCTTTTGGAGTTCATATGGAACGCTTAGGAACGCATATGGCAACATGGGGGCCATGCCCCAGATTCGCATTTGGGATGGAATATGCTTTTGGGGTTCAAATGGAACGCTTAGGAACGCATATGGCAACATGGGGGCCATGCCCCAGATTCGCATTTGGGAGGGGATATGCTTTTGGGGTTCAAATGGAACGCTTAGGAACGCATATGGCAACATGGGGGCCATGCCCCAGATTCGCATTTGGGAGGGGATATGCTTTTGGGGTTCAAATGGAACGCTTAGGAACGCATATGGCAACATGGGGGCCATGCCCCAGATTCGCATTTGGGAGGGGATATGCTTTTGGGGTACATGCTGTGAGCCATGGGTGCCGAACGTGACATGTGTTGTGGCAGCATGACAGTGCATGGTCTGAGGTGTGTGCATGCCTGACATGCCCTGCATATTTGCTGTCTGTTGTGGTTACTGGACATGGCATTGGACGCATCGTTATGAGTGAGTGATAGTTGTGTGCCAGCCAACGTATTGCAGTTGTCCCATCTCCTTGGTGTGCGTGCTGCCCTGTGCCATGTGCATCACTGCAGTGCTCGGGGGGGTGTGGCCCATGTTGTGTGTTGTTGCTCACAGTGTGTCGTGCGCTTAATTGACTTCTGGCACATGGTTGGTCATGGGCATGTGTCTTAGCGTGACTGCTGTATGTGTGGCAGCTGTGCGGATGACATGCCTTTCATGTGACTGGGGCTGACGGATGGGATGGATGGTATGTTGTATGTGCATGGTGTGTCTGTGAGTTTGATGGGTTCAGTGGTGTTCGTGTGCATTTCTGTTGTTCCGCTCTGTTGCGTCTAGTGTTGTTTGTCTTACATAGGCGTAGTTGTGGGGTGTGGGGTTGACAGGCAGTGGGGGCTACATGGACAGGACTTCAATGGTGTTTCGGTTGTGTGTGATGAGTTGCACTGTGGCTGCCGTGTGGGACTATATTCAGTGTGGCTTGTGCATGCAGACGTGGCTCCTTGGGTGTTGCTATGTCTGTGATGGGTCATGTGGGGTGTGAGTCTGCTGTTCATGTCCGTGTGCACATTGTTCACTTGTTCGTGACGGTGGGCGGTGCTGCGTGTCCGTGTGCTACGTGACATGTCCCATGTGTTGGTGGTGTTATGGTCCTCATGCCTCCAGTAATCCAGCCCTGTCCAGTTTCCCACCTGCAAGTTGTTCGTGCGTGCACTGTACTGGATGCCACATGGCTCTAAGCGGGGGGTGCTCCATGTTGCAGGTCTGTGGGGGTGGGGGGTGTAGTGGGTCGTGGGGGTGGCTGTACACCCACTGACACCGATTGCTGTGGACCGTGATGTCTGCCTTTCGGCTGTCGTTGTGCACTGCGGTGGCTGACACGTGGCTGTGGGGTGTGGGGGATGCTCCTCCTTGCTGTGCTGTGGGACTGGGGCCTGGTGTGTGTTGTACTTGGGCTGTCCACCCTCCCACCCACTGCACTTTGTGTTCCTGCCACTTACCTGTTACTTGTCGGTTAGTGCAGCTGTGGCGGACACATGGGTGTGGTGGGTGCTCGTTGTGGCGCTTCTGGCATATTTGGGGACCTGTTGGTGGTTACGTGGCTGGCTTAGTGTACACATGTCCCCACGCATCTTACAGTTGTTCGGTTTGGCCTGTGTGTGGTAGTGTCTGTTGCATGTGCGTGTGATGTGTTGTGTATTGTGTGCTGGACATGGGGGTGTTTGTCCCTGGGAGCTGTGGCATGGTGGTTGCGCATGTGAGTACATAGCGGTGTGCTAGTATACATTAGTTTGTACTTACCAGCCTCCACTCCCCCTGCTAATCCGGCGAGGATCTCCGGATGGATTACGACTCGCACCTTCTCCTCCCACGCTTTGAAGGTCTTAAAGAGCGCGGGATTCCCTCCGCCAGTGACGGCAGCCAGCTCTCTGTTTTTGCCCTCCTTCTTCTTGACCAGGCTCTTTACGTCATTCCAACGTTTGTTTATCTCGGTTCTGTTCCTGGGCAGGGTCCCGACTGCATTGACCTGGTCTACGATCCGGGTCCACATTCTGTTTCTGGTGGCTAGTGGTGTGTGCTGGACCATGTTCCCATAGATTTGTGGGTACACCTTGATGATCTCGTCGACCATGACCGTCAGCTCCATGGGCGTGAACTTGGGCATCCTTTGTGGTGCCATGGTGTTTGTGGTGCTGGTGCGGTGTGTGTTGTGTAATGTGCAGGGGGTTTGTGGTGCCGGTGTTTGGTGGTGGTGGTGGTGGTTGTGATGTGTGCGTTTCTGTGGTGTGCTGCTGTCCTTGCTGTGTCACTGTGTCCTCTCCTCTCCTCTCTGGTTTGCAATGTAGCAAGGGGTTGTGGTCTGTGGGAGTGCTGCTTTTGTACTCACCTATGTGGGTGTGTCCTCATGGTCTGTTGTTTTCAGGTGTGTTGTGTCTGGGGTTCTGGCCTTTGTATTTTTTGTTTGTCCGGGGGGTGTTTTCGGGATGTGTACTGTGCTTGTGTATTTGTGTGTGCCTTGCTGTGTGGACTTGTTGGCCATGTTGTGTGCTATTGGTTTTGTGTGCGGATGGTTTCTGTGCAGGTACGTGGGCGCCATGGCTTCTGCCGTGTCGATTCTCATCGGCGTTGTTTGCGCTGGCGGGCGGTATATTTGTGGTTTTTCCGCGCTCATGGCGGTGCGATCGTAATTTCACGTGCGGTGTGTCGGCCGTGTGGGCGGGCGGTTTTGTGTTGTCGTGCGTGTTTCCGTCCGTGGCGGGCGGTTTGACTCCGACTCGGACGATGGCGGGCGGTATTTTGTGTGCTTTTTCCGCCGATGGCGGTTTTCGGTTTGTGTACTCATAATGGCGTGGTCGGTGTTCAGGCGGTGTGTGCGGGCGGATTTTTGCCGCTTCCATGCCTGGCGGATTTTTTTACGCCGGGTATCGTAATGAGCCCCTTAGACTTTTATTCTTAAAATACTAAAGAGAGAATTTACGAGAAGGCCTGTTTTCCAGGACA